>JACCGJ010001867.1:87664-102750 GCA_013407085.1 Atriophallophorus winterbourni | reverse complement strand
TAGAAAAATTGAGTTTTTCTTGTGCTGTGGATGAACACGCTAAGGCTGGAATGACAAAGATGAATCAGGACAGAAACGTAGAGTTGGTGTGAATCACGGAGGATGACGTGGTTAATGATGCATCGAGTAAAGCCCATCTAAACAACGTGAATGACGTTCAAACAGAGAACGGAGATGACGTAATCACATCCGACCTCTCTCTCTACCCCACGACAATATAATTTTATCCATTACATTGGAGTCTCACTGCCACTTTACTCATCAAGCGAGCATGCATATATTTAACGCCCGGGTATTAAAAAAGTTATAAACTCATAAACCCATAAGGCTGAAACCCTAATGCAGATGAATCATGGGTTCGGCACAACAGCAAGCTAAACTCATTTTATGTGTTCAACAATGAGTTACAAAATAATGATATACGCTTGCAACATTGACAGCACACACAAACTCATTTTGTGGTTATCGTTAGACTGCAACGCGCGTGCAGATTAGGTCAACATGCGAGGTTAATTGATAACTCGCGAATGATTATTTGAGCAAAATGGTTTTGCAATCGTATCAAGCTGTGCACCACCACGGAACAAAGAGTCACGATCGAACATGCAACGAGACGCTACAAATCACAAACGTAGGCAGCAAACGACTTACCAGAGGCTCGTAATTCGAGTAAATCCAGGTACTGGTGCACCAACCGAACAACGACGGGGTTTCCGCCAATGATATGAACGTAATGACGGACCAATGGAATGAGACCAGGAAAACTATCCTGCACAACGTGAACGATGCCGAATGAACAAAGCGATACGTGAAATGAGGGAAAATTACGAACGGAAAGATTTTAGACTGAGAAGTACCCGTTTTCGGCACCGAGCAGTCGGGGGTTAACAAAATCGCACAAATGAAAAAGAGTGAATTCGTTGACTGACGGTTATGAAACAATAAATAAAATCGAGAAAATCGGTCCAGCTTTTGTGAGGATTAGCTAAAAATGGCAAATGCAAATTGAAAATTCCGAGAATAGAGCTGTTTTGAAACTTTTTGACGTTTGATTGCAAGGAGAGCTTGTAGAAATGAAGAACACGCGATTGGTCATATATCACTGGAGAGAGACCAGCAAAAGAAGCAACAGTATTGTTAATATTCGCTTAGTTGAACTATAAGATAAAAAACCGCATCAACGTTGAGACCAAAGCTACATTATGCAAATACTTTGAGAGAGCAAATCATCCGAATCGGAAGGAGATATACTGTGCACTGCTTTGAATGCTGATCGATCATAAGGTAGCCTATTGGTGATCTCCGAGCGAGTTCAACCACCGGCATTCTACGTGGAGAAGGACCAACGTCGCCCAACGGGGTCTAAGAGGGACGATATCATATAAGAATCGCTTAGAATCCCAATCCGCCGATAGCTACGTTGCACGAGAGGGAAATGTTTCGGTATTCACTGGACTGGAAATGAGATGCGTTAAGTCGCTTGTGATATGCCATGGTGATTGGACTAATGCCATCATTATGAAACTGGTAGAACAAAAAGTGTATTACGCGACGAACTGCGGGTTCGAATGCCAAAAAGAACTCAAACGTTCTGGGGGTTGAAAGAGAAATCCTTTCAACAGTCTGTTTTGAGACAAACGTTTACAGAAAACGAGGAAACTGTTTGCTACATTATTTGTTAGAAAGGCCACGGAGTGGTTTCGATGTATGAAATCACAGGCTTGGTCCAGGAAAAGTGCCGCACGGTCATCGACTGCACGCGGGATAAGATATTGTAAGGTTGCCTGGCATAGACAGATATGAAAATGTAAATAGAAATGACAGTAAGACTCCAGCGTATTTCCGCATGCCGCTCACTACTGATGGCAAATCAGTTTAGCACGGCGTGAGCCGAACAGCTCAGTACTGCATGATCGCACATCCGTTAAAATAAGCACATACAACAGATAAGAAGCCTGAGCGAGCGAACGAAATTAACACGGAACAACGAGCTGAGAGACAATTTTGATATTTTCGCAATAAACTACAAAAATCGAAGACAGTAGAAGGAATTTTATGCAACCCTCAAATCTCTGATAATGTATGTATGTATGTATGCATTAAAGCACAAGCCTGATCCAGGCAAAGTGCCGCAAAGTTAGAGACTGTACGTGGGCTAAGATACTGTCTCTGATAATATGTTTGTATGAAAGCACAAGCCTGGTACAGGCAGAGTGCACATGGTCTAAAATACTGTAAAGTTCTTCAGGCCTAGACAGATATGAGAAATGAAAATAGAATGTAAATGGAAATGAGACTCCAGCATGTTTTCCACTAGCGGTGGCAAATCAATTTAGCACAGTTTTATCTCGACAGCACAGCAGTGCTGAACGATTGCACATGTCTGACGATACAATATATTCACTACCGTAGGAACGCGGTTATCAACTTTTGAGTCACAACGAATTAACAAGTACGCGAATAGATAAAGGGATTTTAAACACGAGCGCATGTGTCGATGAAGCCAACGCGATTAGTTGACACGTATCGCGGCTGAGGCAAGATGCTAGCTTAGAACAATTGTTCACTTCCAACACTAATTGACAAGTGACAAAGTTAACAAGGATTAAGCATTTTGTGAACCAGTAAGTGATGTGATCTCGAATTCACGAGCTGTGGCTGTAACAGACATATTGGAATCCCATTATTCGGGGCGAAAAATCAGCGAACCGAATTTTTATGCATGGAGCAAATCTTGCTGTGTGTTCGAATGCTAGGACATACCCAAGATTAGGGTAGCGAGCGCGGTACGATAAATTGTTGGCCTCCTTCGGTTAATGTCGACCATGGATGTACATCACAATCGCATGAATGTTCATGTTCTACAGCTTTTGGAAGGACTAAACAGTCCGATTCTGGAGGAACAATCTCTCCCGCAGCGCTGGCAACGATAAAAGCGTCTTTTTCAGCAGGCGTTAGAGAGAGCGTCGGCGTATAAACGTTGATCAACGTAATGGTACCAGTAATGCACTTCAAATTTAGAGTCTAAATCCGTTCGCTCCCACTGCTGCTTTTAGTAAGTCGTTTCGAACGGCAAACCCAACTCCATGGAGTAGAGGCTCAGCGGAACCTTTTCATTTCCAAAAAATGTTTAATCTCTTTCTGTTAGTATACCAGTGTCTGATAATCGCGTCTCTTGCAGGGCAGCCACGTCGACATTAAGTCTCTTTAGCTCATTGTTAGGTACGATAAATAGCGCAGAGTAAGATGCCACGCCGCAAACATAAACGTACAATCGAATAAAGAAAAACGCTATAAACGCTCACATTTATATTCACAAGTCGTGTTTAACGCATGTGGAAGATTTGAAAAGAATAAAGTTCACGGGAGGTCTGATTCGTTGTTTCCATTGCCGCAGCATCGTTGCAAATAAGCTATTCACACGTTACAACCCACCACTGCTTCTTACGTCAGTTTCAAATAGGTGGAGGCGGCTTGAGGTTTCCCATGAATTGCGAAGTTTACCTCTGATTACGGAGATTTGTTAGGCCTAATGTGCATCAAACATCGTCTGCCAGAAAATCAAAAAATGACCGTGGAAAAACAACTCAAGGTCTTTCGGAGGAGGTGCTCGATGGAAAAATTCAACCACAGGAGAGTGCAGCGCTGCGTAAGACTCATTGTGGTGTTGAATGACAATAAAGCACAGTAAAGTTCGCCAACATGAAGCAGTTCATATAGCGGACTGTTCGAATATGTATGAGGAAAACCACGACAACTTTCAAGTACATGCTGCGATTCTGGTGGCTGAGCAGTATGACTATCCAGCTCGCCCAAAATTTCGATGACCGATACAGTAGTTGGATAGAGAAAGCATGGCCGTCGGTGAACGCTGCAAATAGAGCACGTAACGTGCGACACACCAGATGTCACTCCATATACTCTCAGGGCTAAGTGCGACCAACGGTACTGACCAAGGGAACGACCGAAAAGCATCCATTGAAACTGTCCGAATTCGCAATACATCAACCGTCAACTTCAAGGGTTCGGTCGGCTCTTGCAGCCTTACAAAACAGACGCAGTTTGACAAGTGATCCTCACATAGTAAGACATATAAAGTCTCGTTGACTAGGAAAAGAGTTCGAGTTTGTAACTAGTTACATGCGCATTCGTTGAGGTCTACCCCAAAACAGGGGGTGATTGATTCACATAAAGAAGCGTGGTCACAATCGGCACGTAAACGTAAACGCAGTAAAACGGAATATTCAAACGGATAAGTGAAGCAAACACGGGACCTAAGTGTACTATCGATACCAGTCATTAGTGCAAGAGGAGGAAAGAGATAGCAGCCTATCATCAGATCAAGTCAAGAGGAAACGCAAAAAGGTATTCCTGGAAAAAATGTTGCTCACATCCCATGGCAACACGAAACAATCGGCTGACCCGGAATAAATCTCCGATTCTGTATTTGAACATTACAGTTCTTTGTACAAAACCTTTCAAAGCCAAACGTTGATTAAATTAAAATGCTCATTTGCATGCATCTCCATCACACACCCCAGGATCGGTTTCGTGCTGTTTGAACTCATCATGTAATTAAATTAAATTGTTTTATGGAGAATTGCGAACAGGACTGAGGAAATATGTTTGAAATTAAGGGTTGCGGATCCTGATCGTACCGTCCCTACCTGACGAGTGCAAGCAGCACGAAAGGCGTCGTGGGATGTGTGTGATGGAGATGCATGCAAATGACCATTTATGATCAATAACTTCAGTTCAATATTAAAATAGTTCACATAATACACAGTGAAGCAACGGATAGTACGATCAGGTGATAGTGCACTTATAGTTTTGGAATAGACCAACGCATAAGCGGTAATCTGAAACAATACGGTATATGGCTTCAGAACATAATAATAATAATAATAATAATAATAATAATAATAATAATAATAATAATAATAATAATAATAATAATAATAATAATGATAATAATAATAATAATAATAATAATAAGTCAAATGGTGGAGGTAGACAATGTCGTTAAGGCGTGGGACTACAATGGTGATCGTCGGGGGTTCGAACCCCACCCCCGAAGCGGTGGACATGCACTGCTGATGAGCTCAAATGCGAGCGAATCTCGAGTCCAGTTCTTCCATTATGGACCGTCGTGATCAACTTCGTGAATAGTTCGATGGGCTTGGCACGGATGAGTAGTCACAAATATAAACATCATATTCTCCAAACCTCGCTTAAACTAATAAGCCTATTTGAAACATGTGATTCTTCCAGTAGCAGTACAACAATGAATTCGCAATCAATCCAACCAGTTCTCGAACCAACAACTTACGCTGCCGTTCATGATTTCGTTGACTGTCATCAAAGCGTACGTGTTCCCAGGCTCGATACCATTATTTTTATGTTGATGAGAGTAGGAAGAGGTGCACACTTCCGAGACTCGGTAATCGACCCCCTCGGACCAAGATGCATCGACCGTTTCACCAAAACGTTCAACCGAGTACGAGCGTCGTCGTCGTTGAAACTGGGAACAAGCCTTGGTCAATTCAATGGGGCTGCCATCTGCAGAAGATAAAACCATCACCGGATCACAGAGCAACTAGATGTTGAAAGAGAATTGCAAATAATTTGTGCAAACCAGAGGATGGAACCCATTGGGGAAACAACTAACCAGTAGTCAACAGGTGGCCTCGACGAAAGTAGAAAAGTTCCTTGTTCACGGCGTCGCGCTTCAAAGCGGTCTTCATATTTTCGTCCACTTTGGAAATCGGGATGAGTAGGTTGCATTTGAGGCGCAGAATTGTACGAGAGAGTAGCAAAACGAACGTGACGAAAGCGGCATTCTCAAAGTCAGTCAATTGCAATTCTAACGGTCTGAATTCCACACGCCAACCGATCGTGGTATTTAGCGGAGGCGGCTTGAACCGCATGGATTGCCAATTGGTCGACTGAATGTTCTGTTTGAAGAATCGAGTGTAGAAAGGTGAACAGAACGCGAGTGAGTGAGTATACGATTCTCTGGTGAAAACGAACGCTCACCTCAAAATGTTCAACAAACACCTCATCCTCTGGCACGGTGACTTTTTCCTCGAACACGGAAATCGGTTCTCTGATGAACAAGTGGGACACATGTTTGGCGAGTAAATCATCGACACCTGTGAATCAAGCGAAGAACTTATGACGACGAAATGAAGACAAAACTGAGTACAAAGTTTGCATTGCTGATTGTTTTTCGAACTTTATAATACCCAGACATCTCCGATGCGGCCAACACAAGCGGTCCTACCCTCTCCTACCCTATGATAAGCGACTGTCTAGACGCGGATTGTGAACACTAGATTGTAGGTGCATCAGATGTGACTAAGTAAAGAAAGACTACAGGGGTTTCATGTGTATTGTATCTTAATACGTAAAATTTCTATTATGCTCACTTTGTGAGTACTTGAATATGTGGCTGGAAGAGAGATGGATAAATTGAGAGCTAAACGCTCTGTTATACAAAATCGGCACTCGCAATCTTGTGACCAACAATACAAGTCGTGCTGTGAAACATGGGAGAATGATTACACTTTGATTTATTCATAAGAGTACATGACTCAGAATTCACGGAAGGCTTACTAATGTTTGTATTCAACCAGTATGCACAGATCGGGTTCGTCGAACATAAGTTGTACAGAGCTTCAGGATTTGTGTATGTTTGGTTAGGCCCTAGTGGTGTTTTCTGATGACTGCGTTCTAGCGACGGCTTTGTCTTGGCTGACGAAACAACTCTCGTATCTTATCTTTTCTGCAGTGACGGCGTTGTTCAGTACTATCAAGTTTGAAGGAAAAGGAGAAATAGGATAGAGAAAAGGACAGTATAGTTGTTCGCTGCCTGTTGATGTTATTGCCTTCGATTTGAATATTTTTTTAAAGTGTTCGATGCCACTGGCCGGGCGGCGAAGATTGATCAAAGTACACGTGAAGCTGATACACTTGCATGTTAGCGAAAGATAGAGTAAATAGAAATGTAAAATAATAAATGTGTAGAGACAGTGGTCTGCTAAATATGGACGTGTATATAGTCACAGGCATGGTCACTACACAGATCTACAGTAGTACTGATGATAGGATTGTACTTCACAGCATTGACTCCTTGGCTGCGAGAAGATATTGCTACCCTCGATACAATTTATCACAGAGTGACACATTTAGTGATGGGCCTTCGCAATGTTCCGTACACAGAAAGATTGCGGCTTTACGGAGAATACGGCGCGATATTATTCTTACCCATAGATGTCTCTACCGAAGGACATCCACTAGGACATTTGTTTCAAGAGTGTTGTGAGAATGTGAGACGCCCTGTCCCTCTACATCTCAAGTTCAAGTATTGATTGCCGGCGCCAATTTTCGCCGCATGTGCTATATTTTTCTGGAATTCCCTACCTCTCCTTGCCTGGCGATATGCAAAGTAAATTTGGACTTATATATGCAAACGAACATCATTCTTGAGCCTTACATTGGATATACTCTACTCGTTATTTACTATTATTTTTCTCATTTTCATCCATACCATCATCCTGTGGTGTTGTAAAGTGATCGCTTTTATAACCATTAATTCTTGCATCTTTGACTCACTGTATCATCGCGGGTTCTGTCCTAGGTAGCCTACAATGCGTTTTGAATTAAATCTCCCCTACTCAAAACTTTCTCTCTAATGTACGATAAGCAAACCGCGTACGAGATACATAGCTCAACAACGCATAGCACCGGAAGCAGTGAGACGGTATCAAATTAGTCGATTCGATCAATCAAAAAAGAAACCATCCAAAATTATATAGTACAGCGAGTGAGCCTACCTTCACTTCTCAAAGTATTGTAAAATTGTTCATCATGTACCAGCGGGATGTCGTTGAATGACGCGCCCAATGGTGATAGGTAGGAAGATATGGAATCATAGCGAGATTTGGGGATCACAAAACGATTTTCGTTCAATGGCTGTGAAGAAAATGACACAGCTCAAATAAGCCATATTTATTAAAAGGCCACGGGAAGCAAGCTAGATCGAAAGGCATCAACACTTGGGGCGTTTTTGTTTGTCAACAAGGTGTTGACAATGAGTAAGGTGTGATCCATCTAGTCGAAGCTTATTTTCTGTTTTGGAAGCGCATAATGCATATTGGTAATACTCAGATGTTATAAGCACATCATTTACTGATGAAATTGCAATATTCCACATTCCACATAGCAAGGCTTGCATCTCTCGACCCAGCTACGGTCACATTACATCATTAACATAACAGTGTTGGGTAACTTGTCGTTCAAAACACAGAAGCTTCACAGACCACGGATGCCAGTACGAACACAATTGAAGTTTACATTTATTTGAAAAATTCCAAGCTGGCAAAGAAATGTACAAGCTCAAGGCGACACGGAATATGCTGAGTTAGACAGGCAGAAGTAACGACCGATCAATCAGTATAACCGATTCTCTGCCAATTTTAAAATATCAACTTTCCAAGTACTGACCAGCATCCAGCATTTCATAACACATAATTTCAATGCAGGGTTCATAATGTATTGCTTCTAACGGTGTAGCGCTACACATGATGTAATGTTTCAGTGGTGATTGGATCCTGCTGTGCAGTATTCGGAATACAGCGAATCACCTATTTGGATACCTGTTTCATCGGCAGCAAATGTCATGGCTACAAGTTAGCCGTTTCACGCTCTAGATCGAATTGTCAAAGGTTCTTCTTTGCTGTCCGAGTTTGTTTTATATGGAACACTCTGTCCCCACATATCATTTGTGCATCAAGCCTAAACATGTTCAAGGATAAACCTGACAAGTATATGTTGACCAAATCCAACCTCGCTCCTGATTACAAAAGCTAACTTTCCACATTGGCAAAATATCTTTGTTGTTTCTACTCATTCCCTATATTTTTAATCTATGGTTAGGGTAAAGTATTTGCTTAATATGAGCGTGATTTTACCAAGGGGAAACCATTGTCGAGGTGCAGTGGAGGTTACGACAACAGGCCAGCAAACCCTACGAGAAGGCGCGGGGAAACCCACATGATACCTTCCACGATTCAATCCGTCAAAAGAACTGGTGTTTGTTCGATGCAATGGCCATCGAAAAGATGACGATACCAACAGACGGAAAGCAGAAGCACCGCCCACTTACTCGTAAACCACGCTCCTCTTCGGTGCGGTCATCCACCGAGGCAGAAATGATCCCCCAACGACAATCGATGTCTAGCAAGTAACCTCGGAGAGCGGGACACGACGCACTGAGAGCCATGAGGATGGGACAAATGGTGGCTAATTGGTCGTACAAAATACGCGCTTCATCGATACAGCAAGACTGAAAGAGTGGAATACACGAAAGCATCATTGAATGCATAAAATGAGATCAGATCAAGGAAAAACAAAAGGAGTGCGTTTACAACTTCCCTTGGTGTTATTTTGCACTCGTTTATTTGTTAAAAAATGTAAACTAGATAGATGGCTTGAAATACAGGGCAAACTGGATTAGTCAAACAAATCTGAATTAAAGCATATACGACAAAATCTTAATTCGACCAGTTTCGTTCAGAACATAACAAGAAAATCAGCCACATTCAGCCGAGCAAAACGTAGTGCACGGAAGACGAATCATGAACGATACAACAGACACGTATGTAAACTACCAAGATTGCCAACAGTCAACATTATGACAGACGGAAAAAAAGCATTCGAAATTTTTTTTTGAATGGTAGGCAAACAAACAGACATTCCACATTTATTGCGGTGAGCTGCAACGATGTTTAGAAAATTAGGTGGCAAGCTAGTTGCACAGTGATAATGCGAATTAATTTGAACAGTTCAAGCATCGATGGAGTCTGGAATCAAAATAGACGGATTGCAATTCATTCATAAAACTTTGTACGATTATATTACTTTCGTTGCAACGCTGTCCCCGATGGTGACAAAATATGATATAAGAAATGCATAAAGGCCTCGATGCTTTGGATCCTTCTCCTTGCTGTTACTTTTGTGCGACTATCTACTCCTGGAGGATGAGTCGGCTTTAATGAAGGTTCTTGGGGATTTGAGTACAAAGCAGCGTCCCCAGCACCACTCGGCATTTGTTCGAGTCAGCTTCTCTAGCCTTTGCACAACCAAGTGCGATCTGCAAGGCAGCAAGGAGTTGCCTGAAAGAGGTGGTCTACGAGACTCTGTTCCAGGTTTTTCCTCAGGGTTTTCTCCCGGAGCCTTTCCCGCGATCGGGTAACCCGCAAGGCAGCGGAGGCTTAAAATCAGGGTTTTCCTTCCCTGAGATGAAATGCCCTCCCAGGCTAACGAGCTCCATCTGCCCGAAGCAAACTGGTTTTCAGGCGCCAGTCAATCGCCTTTGCCCCTTCACCTGCTGGTAGAAGCAGTTTCGCCGGGCTCGGGGAGCCACTCGTGCAGGCCAGAAGCTGGACTTGGTTGTCAGAGGCTATTTGAGACGCGTGCTATATGGGAGCATTTTATAGGCAATGGGAGCTTATCCCATACTGCCACCCCCGGCTATGACAACCTTTGGAGTGCATGCATGTATGTATGTGAGTCAAAGCCGTGAGTCGAATCTCACATTTCTACGTACGTATTGCTCTATACCTAACCCAGCAACGCCAAATCAGGAGACACCAGCAGAATGTTTTCTTGGACGACCCATGAAACAGCAAATCATGCCATAGTAGCCAGCTACGAATCTGCAAACAAACACTCAACCGAACTCCGATGTACCCAGTATATACAAAAGAGTTTACGAGTCTAGAGATACGGTCTATGTACGCACATTCAGAAGGAACAGCTCATACTGGGGGTCTGCAGTTATTATACATCCTGTCCGAACTGGTCTTCATAAAGTCCGTGTAAAAGGAATGATACAAGTAAGACATATCAATCACATCAGGAGCCTCCAAACAAAGTCCACAGAAAACCACGCTGAAAATACCGAAACCGATTTATATCTAATGATGGATACTTTTGGTATGCCACTGGCAACAATTCCAGCCGAGTGTTCATGCCTTCGCTGATCTTATTTGGTTGAAAGTTCTCTGTGCTGTCGGAAGTTCGTCATTTTGTCAACAGTAGAAACCTCGTTTGGCGTTGTGGCCATCTGGATCATTCGAGAATCTTCCTAAAGATTTACTAGGCGTAGATATTCTGTTGCAAGATCTTCGATATATAGCTGAGTGGTATTCAATTTAGACAAGAGTCTTGTTTGAATATGGGCATCACTCGATGAAGTTAATACAGAAACGAAAAAGAACGCCGTGAACTGATCATATGAAATACTTTTTAACTGAAATCGCTCGTATCTACGGTTAACTCGGCCGGCGTATGTCTTCATCAGATGCTTTGTTTATTTTGAGGCAATTGTACCGAATGTTGAACAGAGATACCCTTTCGCCAAACATGAGTTTGAGCGTGAGATCTCTGGGAGTTTTAATAAGATTGAAGTTGCAATATTGAGAATGTTCTGTGGGACCGGGTTTTTGCATCAATAGTCTGACTCTTGGCAACTCGTCCAATGCCGAACCATCAACCAGGAATATATCTTCATAACAGGCATACCATGCTTGAAAAGTGATCCTGGATTTGGGTCATAATTGATTGCTTGGATGTTCTTTGCTAATGTTTCTTTCAACCGTGGTTTAGTTTCGACAAGAAAGCATCGAAAAGTTTCAGTTGACGTTTTTCCGTTTGACGGATATAACGAATGATGTCTTCATTTGGGTTAATCCCATCCCCATCGCCAATTTCTTTAAATCCCCAAAACCGGATCACAAACATCGGAACACTAGCTATGTATTTTATTAATTGATCACAAAACTAAGTACAAGCAATGGGGCGATAATGCGCATACAGTTAGACCAATAATAAAAGGGCTCCAAGGTTGTCACGGCCGGAGCGGTTTTGGGGATAGGTTCACAATTCCAAAAATGCTCTAATGGTGTGCGTCTCATATAGCCTCTGACAAACAAGTCCAGTTCCTGGCCTGCACGCGCGGTCCTGTGTGACCCGGCGGAACTGCTTCTATTGATAGGAGAAAGGGCGAAGACGGCCGACTGACGCCTCAAAACCAGCTTGCTTCGGGCAAGTGGAGTTCATAAGTCCATGAAGGCGGTACACCTAGTGGAAGGAAAACCTTTATCTCAAACCTCCACTGTCTTGTGGCTACATCCAAACATGGAAAAGGCTTCGGGAGTCAACCTGGATGAAAAATCCGGAGCCAGTCCCGTTAGGCAGTCCGAAGTTGAATGCAACTTCGTCCTACCAACTCCCGCGACGGCATCGTTGTCCAAACGTATCAACCTAGCTGTTCCTTTGGATCCGGTAATGCCGTGGGGAGGGAGCCCTTGCTGCATGGGTAACAGCTAATACTCCATATTGAACTGCCCTGGCGTAAATCTCAATGCACTTGCGGTACAAAGACATTTGTAAAAGAGATATGAAAGCTCTTGGCATTGATCCAGCGAGTTGGGAAGAACTTGCTCTTGACCGCTCATATTGAAGGCATTGTGCACGCTGGGGAGGAGCAAATACGGCTGTTGTCTGCTGAACGCACATCACGCCGGCGTGAAACTGACGCCGAACAACCGAGATCTGCCTATCGTTGCAAGCGCTGTGGGAGAGATTTTTCATCCCAAATCGGACTGTTTAGTCATTCGAAAAGCTATGAGACATGAAAAAAATCATCATCACAAGCCTGATCCAGACAAAGTGCCACACAGTCGAAGACAGCACGGGGGCTGACAATGTCAGGTTGCACAGGCCTAGATAGATGAGATAGAAAATAGAAATGGTGGTGAGACTCCAGCGTGTTTCAGTATGCAGCTTACTACCGATGGTCAGTCAATCGGGAACGGTGTTAGCCACACAACACAAAAGTACAGCACGATTGCACAACTTAACACTGGTTCAAAATGTAAATTTATTGTTAACACTTTAACTGCGACTCCCAAAATAGCCTGTATGTCTGTGGGGCGATTTGTTCAAACCTCTATAACATCAATGCAAACGCGTGTACCATATCTGACGCACAAAGTGTTACAACCTGTAATAACAGAGGTCACCAGGCTTAGCGTATTTCAGAATCGGTAAGCTGTTTAAGGACTGAGGAAGTTAAACCATGAAGACTCCATCTGACAAGTGAAAACTAGAAAATGGTCGTGGTGGGTAAGTGAATTTGGAAGAAGCTTTTCATGGACAGTAAACTTCATCTACGGTTGGCTGTAATCCATATATTCGGAATCCTAACAAATAAATAGTTAAACTAGAAGGCCGCATTTAGGTTTAAAGCGCGAAATTCAACCAGGTGGCGTAATCAAACTAGGTGTTGTTAGTGAACCATTTGCTGCCGCGAACTAGCAGCCAAGTATGCAACGAGTTGTATTCTAACGACGCAAACCTGGAAAATGGCTTGGCAAAACAAAAACGGTGAACGCTAACATTCACTCACCTGGAATGTGATCTGCAGACAGGACAACCCCATACCGAACCCCATCGCATCCAGGTAGACGTGATCCGGTAAAGCAGCGGAAACGGCCGACGGATCGGATCCATCGTGGTAAGGAGATAAGTCCTCGATGAAGGGCGTAGGAGTGTGAGAATCACGGAATACTGAAATACAAGTAAATCATTGATAAAAATTGCCTCGCCAACGAGGACAATCTGGTCATACAAACGGAAGGGTGTCCAACGAAAAACAGACAGACACGAATAAGAGGTGGCTTGTGTTCCCAATGGAACCCGTAAAATTTTTACAGTGATTAGCAGAGGATACATTTCGGTTCGCTGATTAGCCGCAGTGTCACCGTTGTGGCTTAATTTTCCAAATTACAGATGGAACCAGATTAATCTTGGGTCAAACATGCATATTAGCGCTATAGGGGTAACGATTAAGAAAACACAGCAAATGTTCGTTCCAAATTCACAAAACTCTAAACGTCTCATCACTTGAAAAACAATTACAATTAAATACCAGTTTCATTAAAACGAACACTTTAAATGCGCGGTTTTGTATTTTGAAGTATGGAGGTTTTGCTGCGTCAGTCGAAAAAGCTGCGATGAATAAAATCATGCAGGCCGAACTTTTGTTTATTCTGATCACCACACACGATACGTTACGGCTGATTTGGAGTTGAAATGAAGACTGACAATGCAAATCTTTCACTACCCCCCTCTGTCTAGGCCTGGGCAACCTGACAGTATCTTAGCCCACGTGCAGTCTCTGACTGCGCGGCACTTGGCCTAGACCAGGCTTGTGCTTTCATACCATACAACCGTGATGCTTATATCTTGTTCGATTATCATGCTTCCAGAAATGTGTTTGTGGTTTACACAATTTTATTCGCCCAAAATTACGGCGCCAAAAGCCGTACTCGACACGGATTCGAGGAGATGTCGCATGGTATGAACACGGATACAGTGAGTTTCGTGTGCGAACAACAGCTGCAAGTCAATGGGTAAAAACCATCCGAATAATGGAAACGGGCACATTAATACAAGCTGTGCAAGTACTGAAAATATAACATCCGAACAGAGAACATCAATTCCTGGACGCACTTGGGACGTTAATGGCGACTTTGGCTCCACGACGTTCACGAATGTTCCTGGTCAATGTTCTACAAAAAAATTAACATTCGTTTAAAATTTGGAAACGCGGGTTTTGTTACTAGAAGTAGCGCGATTAACCCGAGGTTACAAATTACCTTTACAAAGTTAAGATAAACGTAGAAAGTGAGATATCAATCTAATGTAATGCCGAGACGATGGTCACTATGGAAATGAACGAATCCAGATGGTCGTTCGGGAGATCACACTTCGTGCAACAACAACAACGGGCAGACACACACTCATCACCACAGTTTTGCTGAATGAAAGCACGAATCGCGGAATGGAAGGTTTACATTCTATTACAAGTCGAGACGAAATAAATGGATTGAGACAGCAAGGGCTGCATTTTCTCGTTTCATCTTTGCTCGAATGTTACAGTTTCGAGTAATACTCGAATAATGCTGACCCATAGGATTCCGATACACGGTGTTTCAACCAAAATCATTACCACCAGA
>JACCGJ010001867.1:0-86664 GCA_013407085.1 Atriophallophorus winterbourni | reverse complement strand
AGACGGATATAAAAAAATGATGACACGAAAATAAGACTCTAGCGTGTTTCCTCATGAACCTCAACTTAAAGCGGTTTTATCTGCGCAGTTAAGAAAACATAGTGCACTACTGCAAGTGGTGCATGTTATCCCACATGTCCAAAAGAATACATCAGTCGCATCTAAGCCCGGATGTTCAATTTTGCAACCTTCTTTTACATAAACTCATATTGATCGTCGCCAGTAATGAGACAAAACCTCCTTGCCATTATTGCGTCCATCAATTCCACTTTACGGTAGGCCAACCAAACATTATGCTTCTTGGTTTTCTTGCACAGGGCAAAGAAAGTGGGAACGACAAAGCGGTGCCATGTACCTGAAACGCGGATGCATTTGATTTATGGCGCGATCGGGGAAGAACAAACTGGTTGATGCGCCGCTTTTCGGGGTTGGAACAGCTGGCGGATAGCAAAAGTCAGGACAGCCAAGTCTAAGGAAAAAGAATAGAAAAATAAATCAATAAAACGCATTCAATTCGATTGAATGGATGAAGTATACAACATCTGATTGGATTGTTTGAACCATCGTAATGACGAACGACGATCAACAAGTAGCACTAATGAGATAAAAACGTTAATTAGTTTAGTGGGCAATTACGGCAGATGACACAAAGTCCAACGAGTAATTACACAAAAAGTATGCTGCTAAGCGGGCGCCATGCTACACGATTGTCATTAACTGTAGCTTTGTTCATAAGCTATTTTATTAACACGAGTGTGAAATCTGATAATAAAAGAATAGATGTTAGGAAAACATAACGAAAAACAAACCACTAACCTGGGAAATGCAGTTAGCGTTAGCGCAAAACAGTTTTCTGGCAAGCAAGCCGCGAGTTGTTCACGACGTTTGCGCATATTTGGTTCTACCGTGCTGAACGCATGCAACAGCTGTCCAAATGGAATCCCCGGGAGACCTTCGATCATGTAGTCAGCGTATTCAGGTTGCCAAATGAATTGTCTGAATAGAATAGATCGATAAACGAGTGATAAGTGATTATATCAATGACATTGCGATCCCACAAGTTCGAGGTCCGAAGTAAACTAGATGGCTAACCAATGCACGATTTCGTCTTACGAGAGGACAATCGCTATTGTGAAATTATCAGCGAACCAAACATGCCATTTAGGTCCCAATGAGATTACTTTAAAATCAGTCGTTTACAAAGTTTTTGATTGAGTCCATCTTAATATGAACATTACTTGAAAGGTGAGCTTTAAATGATCAAAGACGGTCGTGTTGAACAATGACAGCACGCGGATGAACGACATTGAAGAGTCGTGAACGGCAGTGACCTTAAAGTCGGGTAGCGCAATGTGTAAATTCGAGATAATGAGGTTCGCACATTTGAGAAAGGTGAGAATTAGCCGATCACTTTGAGTAGACCAAAAAAGTAGGCTAGGAAATATATAAAACACACAGCTTTCCTAAAGGAAAGCAGAACTGTCTAGAAAATATTCACTTAAGCTCAATATGTCATATGTATTTAACAATAACTGCGGGTAGATGTAAATCAACTTCATGAGTTAGAAGGATCTGCGAGATAGAATCCCCCTTACACACAATAACACGCAATAACATACCAGCAATTACATTTTTTGTTTGCAGTCAAAATGACACAGTATAGTTATCAGGTATCACTGATGTTATACAGGTTGCGGATTTTGAAATATGCACATAAACTTCGACGTCTAAAGTGGAGATCAGGTTCAAGAATCTGATTAGCGTGATAGATAAATGTCACGCAAGGGAACGTTGCAATCGGGAGGTGAAGAAAGCGAGTCGCGGCAGCAAACTTATCAGGCAGCGGCTTATGCATCTGGACGGAGTCGAAAACCTCTACGTACAGGAGGCTCAACATTCAGAATGTCCAAGCATCCTCACTGTATTGTTTCATTTAGGTTGTTCGTTTAGGGCTGTATAGTTCTCGATTAAGGTAAAGCAAGTGGCCATTGAACTCACGACAGCAATAACTAAGAACAAACCTCCAAACAACAAATGATTGCTATAATGTCCTTTCATATTCGCTTTCACAAGCTTAACAAATAAACAGTTATAGATAGAGAGCAATGCCGTTTTGCCACAATATTTATCACTCGGAGATACGCGCTTGAAATCACTGAATGTTCAAAGCAACTTGCCATGAAAAAAGATAAGCACATAGTACAACATGCCATTCGACGTACAACATAACTTCGAAAAGAGAACAATAAAAGCTGCCAAAGGATAGATCTCATTTACACTTAAAAAACAAAAAAATTGTAAGAGCAAGTTACGTAATCGGTATCGCTATCATCTCGAGAGATAACGACAACAGACGGGAATGAACCGAGGGTTATGTAACCGCCTCCATGTGATTACATAATCACCCCGTGCATGTTGGATTGAAAAAATCACACGTGACCTAGAAAACGACATTGAGTTTTACGACTGAATTCAGAAACACCGATTGTACGCAATTGCACTACGTATAAAGTCAATTTGGCTAAAGACAAAAATTTAGCATGTTGCTAAGAACGACCACGAAAGCATCAGACCCAGAAATGCGAACAGTTCATAAATGACTAGACACAGTTCAAGAACGGGTGTCAGCCATTACTTAGTGAGGAAAAATCGATGGTAAAGGGTTTGAAGAAATAGCCAGCATATGAAGAGCATTTTAAACCAACTATTTCTTGTGATTACTCAGTATTATATCTTTACCCATAGGGCCATTGATTATCACCATATTTATTAGCAAAAAGAGCGTATATGATACACTATCACCTAATGGATAGTGTGAGGCTGTCGCAGTGTATTTTTCGGATATTTCGGCACCCATTTAATATCTAGCTATGAAGGGAAATAAGAACATTTTTATCTACGACCACCTCGATTGAAGGTGATAACTACTAAACGATCAGGGCCCGCGATAACTTCCTGGACTTATAGAGAAAAGAGCAAAATGAACCATCTTGCATTGTACCACTTTCACAATATCATATATCTATAACAAGAAAAAGTTAGACCCGAGCACTGAACCTTGAGGGACGCCGCTGGTGACATTGATGGATTTTCATAGAACGCTGTCAATGCGGACTTGCACATGCCAATCGGCCAGATAATCCATTCTCCACGATAATAAGTTTCCTGTTATCCCATATTGCACTAGCTTTTCAGAAGCAGACTGTGGTTGACCTTATCAAATGAAAGCACAAGCCGGATCCAGGCAAAGTGCCGCACAGTCAGAGACTGCACGTGGGCTGAGATACTGTCAGGTTGCCCAGGCCTAGACAGATATGAGGGGGGAATAGAAATGGTAGTGAGACTCCAGCGTGTTTCAGCATGCAACTCACTGCCGTTGGCCAATCAATTTAGCCTTTGATACATCAATATAACAAGTATGAAGCAGACATGAGAACCAGTTGAATTCCGCGCTGCATTCACCATCATTACGGGGACAGCGAAAGCAAGGTTACACTTTCTTTAGCTGATGAAACAGCTCGATACTTTACAACAGGTGCTATCTTATGTATTTAATGCTTTTGGAAGGCAATTAAGCTTTTCGGAAATGAAATGTTTCAGAGAGAAAACGTAGCTTTAGTGAAGCTATATGACGATCACACGGTATCAAATGTACATGAGCAGGCCGACACATCGCATGGACGCTTCTGCAGTTACTCAGATACGTCAAAGCGTTCCAGTCTAGCATTCACATCTCGCTGAAACAACATCAGAGGATTTTCGCATCCGAAAAGAGCGCACGAAAAGGGGAGACTTTCGTCATCAGAATTTAAGTTAGTCAGTGCACAACGTGGTTGCAACGAACAAACATTTTATCGCGACGTTTTGAGATGAGTCTAGCTGTGCACAACCTGCTCTCCATCAACATTATCATCACTACCATCACTATCACAGATATAATTACGCCGGTAGCATGTAACGAATGTTCAAGTACCATGCAATCATGGAAAAATAAAATCTTAAAAGATGAAGAAAGGCAGGACTTAGACAACTACGGAATCTATATTACAGTAAGAAAACAGACAAACTGAGATGAGGTGCCTCCACTACGATCATTCAATCCAGTTTCGCGAATAAGTGAAGCGAAATCAGCAGGACAGTTTCCTATCGGCTTTTACTGCCATGTAGCATAACAAGCTTTCATCATCATTCTAATTTTGAACATAAAAGATTAAGAAAACACTCCAAGACGATATTGTAATACTACTACTAAACATTAATTCGACACATCCGGAGGCGTAACTATTCGGAAAAAAACAAAATAAATCAGTCGGGCTTCCGATTCAGCAATATAATCGCACCACACCGTCCTGATATGGCAGCCACGGAATCAAAAGAGCAGTGTAAAATCTAACGTGCTAAAGGGCTTGCAGCAAATAGTTTTGTACTCAAAGATGGACCATATCAGCGCATTTCCGATGGACACTTTTCAACAACTAAACAAAGGTAAAAGCCCATGCAGCCGGTTGACTAAGGTGTTTCAAGATTCTAACAAACAGGGTTTCGATATGAGCAGGATGGCGATGTTTAAACATGATTAGTACGATCACTCATATGACTAGGATTGAAATATGCATTTTCTATCACATCTATCTAGGCTTGGGCAACCTGGCAGTACAGTCGACGATTATGAGGCACTTTGATGGATCAGACTTGTGCCTTCATACAGAGTATCAGAAACAGCTTGAATAGCAGGGCAAGCAAAAGCTTGGTTTCGCTGGTTATCGATTCAACGTTGTCTTTTAAAACGACTTGACAAAATGCCGTACAACATCAGAGGAGGCTGATAAAGAGTCATGATGTTGTACTGTCCTGAACTTGCCAAAATATGGATTAGAACCAGCGGCAGTGGGATTGTAGAAAGTTCTCGTTTGCAAATCTACAGACTGCGATTATCCCACACTTGTCCATGTTTACAAGACCCCCCAGCATCTCACCTGTTAGTCGTTAATACGGTTTCTGTCTGCTGCATTATAAAGCAACGTCGACATTAGATATAAAAATAATCCATAGATAAATCACAATTTCGTTTCACTGTACTCGGGCATAAAATATTGGACGTAGGATGGGAAAAAGTATTCTAGTTGGCATCAACATTAATTTAGTGGCCATCTTCCATGATGGCGATAAGAATATTGTTTTAAAAAGTATTACATCCGAAATAGAATGTCAAGTGCGGCTCAAATTAAACAGAATAAATGAAGCACTACTGACAATCAGAAAAAAATTAACGAATTAGTCTTAGTACAAACAGTGTGCGAAAATTCATTAATATGTAAAAGCCATAATGCGATTATTCGAATTTTAGGTTCGACGATTAACTGCCAATCCGCATTATGTATGAAATCACAAGGAAGAATTTAGGCAAAGTGCAGCACAATAATGGACTGCACGTAAGCTAATATGCTGTCTGGTTGCCCAGGACTTATAAAATGTAAGAATTAAAAATGGTAGTAAAACGATAGCGTGTTTATCTATGCAGCTCAGTATCGGTAGTAATTCAATATAACACGGTGCTACTTGAGCAGTACACAAGTACTGCACACAGGCAAATCCGTGCACATTGCACATGTGCAAATCCGTGCACATTGCAAACTAGTAGTCAACATTCAGATGAAATATGATAATTCAGATTACCCAACTTACTGGCCGTTTGAATCTTCTACCGGTAAGTTTTGCAGAAGTCGTGATGCCGCTAAGTACAGCTGTACCTGGCCCGAAACGGGATCTATTCGTAATAGCGTATATTCAATTTCATCACCCCATTTCAACGTATGTTTGATTCGGGAATTTGAAGTATTAAATAGGTAGATGAATTGTTTTATGCCCTCTGTTTGGATGTATCTGCTGAATTTGCGTGTATCTTTCCATGATAATGGAGTACCAGAACTCAGTAAACCCATTTATACAATTGCTAAAATAAAAAAATAAGAAATTCATATTTAAATTCAAGAAGATATGCAGGCTTTAGAAACGTAACATTGAATATTGGGATTGGACAACAAGTTGCTATAGTATCAAGCAGAATAACAAATGGTGCAAAACAATGTTAAAGCATGATATGAGTGTGGGTGAGTTGCGAGACAAGGTAGCGCTTTTAGAAGAATTCGTTTGTGAATGCATTTCGCAAGAACAAATCCAAGACGTTGTTTATTATTTAATGTCAGCATGTGCAATGGGATGCAATGCGTTTTCGACGGAATATGCATTCCAGTTGTGAAAACCAAACGTTTGAATGATCCAAGTGAAAGGACAGGATTGGAATTTCGAAGTTTGGTGTGGAATGAGTGTCAACAGAAAAATGTGATTCCAAATGAATTCTGAGTAAAAATGGAATACGAGGGAATGACGAAAATTCCTGCGTGTAAATCTTTAGTCGAGTTAACCTATCTGATGTTTCGGGCTCACCCATCTGTAGTGGATAGTGAGGAATAAACCGTTAATCTGCGTGTGTTCCTGTTATATCCACATGCAACATTGAATTCGAGGCAACCAGAGAAGAATGAAGACCGCGTGGAGAAAGAGTATATTGTTATTAGTATTACTATTATTATTATGTGTCGACTATGTACAAATGGTATTTAACAGATGAATAACGTTAACTTAGTTACCGTGCAGAAAATCAATGAAATGTAAGTGATAACGATAAGAAGAAATCGATATATCAATATCGTTAATCGAAATGGAACGATAATGTCTGAGTTATCAAATTAACATGGTACAAAATATAAAACTGTACAAATTACTACAAAGGTTTGAACTTATAAGCCACTGTTGGATTAGGTTGGCACGACGAATCTCTTAAACTACTTGTGCACACATATATGTGAATAGGGTTAAACCCATGGGCTTGAAATAAAACTCGCATTTACAGGCATTTAATCACAATAACCTCACAACTTGTTCCGTGCTGTTTGAAATCATCAATTAAAAGCTTGATTATCATTTCTTTGATGTTTTAAGGCACACTGATTCGATCATATTGTCTCCACCCGATTAGTGCAAATATACGAAAGAGGTCGTGGGCTGTGAGATCGAAATGTATGGAAATAATGAGTTTTGCTTCAAACCCATAAGATTAAATTCATGCACATGTGAATGGACACAAGTGATTAAACAGGTTTGTTATACCAAACTCATCCTAAAGTGGCTTACGAGTTCACACCTTGTTCATCATTTCCCCACTGTTTCAAGACATGCGAATTATAAGAATGAATTATTTATGTATTATTAGACATTTTCAGAATCGTTGTGTGAGGTTAATTCAGATGGTACATATGCTTTCGCAAGGTGGGCAGTCGCCAGTTGAAAGTAGAAAATTATACCAATAAGAAAAAAGTGAAGGTAGGAAGCTGATGGTATCATATTCATAATGTGGCAGTACGATAAGCTTCGATACGGGATTCAAGAGAGTCGATGCTTTGTGGCCTGATATTTTTTCAAAATTATAATCAAAATATAAGGTCAATCATTCAGATAAAATGTTAAACGTAATTTGAGAAATGACACACAGGTAATGCGAAAATCCGCTCAGCAAACCGCCGCCTCTGCGATGTTGAACGAGAAAATATCCAGTTTCCTTTATCTTAACAGTATTTCTGTGGGGTACGGCCAAAACCGTGATAAATTAATGGTTCATCGTCGCCCTGATGCACAGGCCTATAGCTAATCAGTGCCAAGTTACAGAGTAGAATAGGCAACTAATCAAATATATATCATAATATAAATCAGGGAAGTATGCAACTATGTAATGTAGGCCAATGCATCAGAGCGATGAAGGATCATTGATAGCATGTCCAAAAAATGCAAAAAACCCGGGATTTCAAACAATGAAGTTGTGCTTTATTATCTGTTTTCGAATCTTTCGTATGGAAATAATTGAACTCAGTTTTTTGTGATCTTTGACTGTAGCTATAAATACTTCAAAAGATTTCCCCATACTTGTCACGTGCATGCTTATGCTTTTTCATTAACAGTGCAAACGAACCTGCTTATATATCTTTGCCTCGAGAATACTCTCTAATAAACCTACCAATTAGTGTTGGGCGTTAGTTTTTAACAAATAACTGGAACCATCTAGAAGTTACATCAACCATTTAGGTACAGATTTTCACAACGTGTTGTCGGCACTTGAAACTCACTTCCGGCCAAGGTTGTTGAAGCGCCAAGTCTATTTCTGTTCAAGAGCAGCACCGATCAATTTCTCTGTTTCGTCAAAGACGACTGCTTTGAGAAACGAATCCACCTCCCAGGATACCCGAGGCGTTGGTAGTTATGCCGGTTCAAGAAAGAGCTTAAATGGAACTTTGTACTCCTTCTGCTCTAAATATAATTGTATTGTATTGTATTGTAACTGAACTAAATTGAAAAATATTAAAAAGACCGTTTCACACTGGGAGCAAAGGATTTATATTTTGATGTCATATAACTGAAAATATGATGATATCAAGTGAGCTGGTGTGATCTACAAAAACAACCAGCAACAAATAAACGTAAATCGCGCAAGCCTAGTAATATACGGTAAAAGTTAGTGACAAACATTGTAATACAATATTGAACACGAAAGTATCAACATCATGAAACAGCAAACATCGCATTAACAGAGAGAATAAACAACTTATAAACCATTATGATTAGAGTTTAAGGGTTGACAAATAAAATGATTGCACGAGAATAATAAGGTGTAACAAAATATGCACTAATTTTATTGAACTAGTAAAACAAATATACATTTATATAATAATACACATATGATGACAAATGTTTTGAAATATTTCATTTTTTATGGACATTTGCTTGTAGATGCCTGAATAATAAATTCGATATCAAACATTCTTTCAACAAACACCATTCCATCCTATTAGTTAAAACCAACGCAACTATGGTTTAAATTAAATAACCAGACATATGTTTCATATAAGTATTAATAGAAAATCATTTAAATTCTATTTATTTATTTACTTTCTGACCCGTTGGTGGTGAAGACTCATATGCGGTTTTAAATAAGTGAGATTCTGTTAGCTTAATGCCACAACTGATGGTCAATGGCTCATAATTTAAAGAATCTTTCAGCATTTTTCAATGTTTTATATTTCTCATGATTGCTGTTCACTGCTGAAATTACTTTCATTACTCAGCAGTGGGGGTTACAATACGCATAATGAAGCATTCTTTTTATATCCAACAATAAACTAATAAGCCTGACTGAGCATCTTCTCATGTATTTGAAAAAAATCAATTGCCACTTATATGACATGCATTTGCGAGCTTATCCCTAAATATACATTACGCAATACGGAATATCTAGAAGGGGTTATTCTAAACTCATTTTTTGAGCTTTTTATGAAATTACACTAAGACTTGATCTAGGGATTGTTTGAATTATTCAAAACTGCATTTCTAGAATTCCAACAACTCAATAAATCGAAATTTCACCACAAGTTGAGTATGTATGGAGTTGCAGACGTACTGCATCGTCGATTAGAATGCTTTCCGCCTAATCGTAACAATCAAGTGAAGATTGGGTGGGTGCTCTGAACAATGGATGATACATGGCTGAATACTTCAAGGTTCAGTTCTTGGTTCGCTGATCTGTCATCAATCTTTGGCATACCTTGTAATTAGTTTGAGTTCACGATGCTTCTTGTTTGCAGACGAATTCAAAATCATTTTAACCAACAACAAATTTACGCTTATCTCAGGTTTATAAAGTGTGATCGAATGAACGTAAGCATGAAAACTGACATTTACTTGTCAAGGAGCTGCATTCATATAACCTAGTTCGCGTATAATCATCGAAGCATGCATTAGATCACAGCGGCTCAGAAAGTAATTTCTCTCAACATCCAAGCCTCTATTCAGTGTGCCGAAGCATGAAACAAGGATCGCCCGGAACTTTCCAGCATAGATTTGGCTTTTTAACGAAACCATCTTATCTTATATATTGTTCATTTATAAGCCCATTGAGTGCTAGACGTAGAATTATTTTGAGATTCGGTATTTAAACATAGCGGTTCTTTGTAAGAACCCTATTTAACAGTGGCGCACAAGTAAACTTTTTGTTTACCACTATACCACACTTTCAATTTTATTGAACCTGATCTTTCTGTTGATATGCATTAATTTCACTAATATCAGTAATTTCCGAACCCGTAGCCTGTTGATTCAATAATAACATGCGAAGACAAAATCAGTCTGAATTGCCTTCTGAAACTCACAATTATCAACTCATAATAATCGCGGCCGGAATATCTATCGTTTATTTCAAACTATCTAATCAGCTGTCGACTAGCTCAATTACTCAAGCAATCGTAGCACAATGTAACAACTGATTCCACTGTATGACGGCCAGCAGCTAGAAACCTGTAGTGTTGAGTAAATGATTGTATGTAAGCACCGAAATATGTTGGTCGATTACAAACGCCTTTAGTGCTTCACCAAGAAACAATTTGTGATTCTGTATTTGAACATTGTGGTTCTTTGTAAGAATTCTATTAACTAGTGGTATAAAAGTATGTCTTTTATTCACCATTATACCACTGTTTCAAGGCTTACTGTTCCTGATATTCTGTCTCCACATAATGACGGCAAGCAGCCAGAAAGCGGTAGTGTTTTGTAATGGATGTGTATGTGAGCACCAAAATAGATTGGACCTCTAATCTTCAACCCTCCAATCATCGTAGCCATGCAGGCTTGTCTGAAATACGGCATCTAATCTTGTGTCTATTATATTTTAACGCTTTGTGAAAAGATTGCTGTAGCTACGAAAAGTAAAAATAAGGGTTTTCACTCCAAAAGATCTCTTCTCTTTGCAGCTTTGCGATCCGTAACGTAAGCTCCTAGAATTTTTGCGATTCTGGAAGCGCCTTGTGTGAAAAATATCATTGGTTCAGAGATACTTGCTTTTTGATAACTGCATCCGTTATATGGAGTCACACAATGAAACGGTAACATTCGGCAGGAAAACGAAAGTTTTATAATAATTTATTCGTAAAACAGTGAAATAAGCTACCAAAACGTGTTTAGTTTTATGAGGGAAATTTGTGCAATTCAACATAACCATTTTCGAAAATGATCCATTAATATAAAACTAAATAGACACATATTCATCTATTATTGCTCAAGCATGTTTATTCTATTGTTGATATCATCGAATACATTTTCAGGATTACCCTTGTCCGCTTATCTCGAATCATTAGCACTCAAACCATATAGACATAAGCATTGAATAACGCAGTGCCGCGTGCTCCACCGTGTAACTTTGAAAGAATTCTGGACGTCCAAAATGCTTTCAATAACCTATAGCTCACTGCAACATTAACATGAACCCATATTTATACATTCCACTGCAAACGATTGCGTGCTGGTACTTCATTCGACAATCGATTATATATATTGTTTAAATGATCGATTGTGTGATCTTATTTCTAGCGCATCGACGGTTGTTCATATCAAAACGAAATTCATTTTGGTTTCATTCTCTCGTGTTCTCTGACTCAATAGTTTAAAATTCTGGAAATAAATACGGAGTTATTATTTACCAAAGGGGGAGGTTTGTAAATATTCATGCCATAATCTACCAGAGAGCCCACGATTCTTTTGAATATTAAATCTTTGTACTCTTCCGTACAGATCTTAGCCGCAAATATATAAGAATTAAAAGGATTGCGAAAGATTTAATCCCTTTTCAATGCCGAGCAATACAATTGGGCATGTACATTATGATATGATCCTATTTCTGGAGAAAGCGTAGGAAATTGTGGTGATTACAATCTAAAAATTAAATAATATTTATTTGCTTACAAATATCCTCTATCAGAAGTATTCTACCATAAAATAGATGAATAATAGAGCTCTAATCACAAATGGATTATATGCTTCAGCCTAAACTTGAGAAACACAAGAAATGTGTTTTGTACATCTTACACATGAGAAATATTCATAAACAATATATACTTAATATCGACATTATAAATTATACCATAATTGTTCACTAAGCGTGCCTTCCGAAAATTTTTCTTGATGCAAATGGAATAACTGATCTCGAATGTGAAGAACTTCTATAAAGCAGTATGATGTGTATTAACTGATATTTTGAAAGCTGAACTTTGATGCAGATCGCTTTGCGGTTAATGGGAATTATCATTGAGGTATTATTTAGTTATCGATAGCAAGAGGAAAATGCTTTTTTAAATTTGGCTTCCCAAAAAACTCTTTCCAGTAAAACAGTTTCAATACGACGATAGTCAAAAAACTCTTTCAAAAGAAGTACCGAAAAATTGCAGGTCAATAGTCAAGAATATAAGGGACTATACGTGTCGTCGTAGTCACCGTGCGGTCGCATTATTTAGTGCTCCTGATTATCAAGATATACTGTTCTGACACTTACACGTACGTGGATATATTTTAACTTGTTGGACTTCCCTCGATATCAGCTTTCTGGATATACTCATCTCCTAGCGGTATTAAATAATACGAGCGAATTCAGATTTCTCTTGATTTTGCCATACTGGATCTACGCGTGGAACGTTGTTAATACTCTTCAAGTTTTCAAATTTATTAACGTCATCGGAAAGATCTTATTCTTCGATATCGACTGGTTATATATGCAACATCTTGCGATTAACTACCTAAGCGTTTTGCCAGATTCAATACTGATTTTATTCTTATTTGTGAGCACCGCTGTTTGTTGCGCTCACGATATTCATTATCGATCTCTCGACAGAACCACCGCCAGTGCACACACCACTGAACAGTACTGATCGCAACCCTGACCGGATGACCCCGAAAAGAATACAAAGCGCACCGGGATACGTGTGTATGTTTCGCACTACTCGCCTGACATCATCGCCATTACAAAATCATCGTATTCTTTCCAATAGATTGAAAAGGAGATAACCATTCCAAATAAGAATTTGATATGGAACGATCGAGAGAGAATTGTTGGCGGCGTTTCTATTTATTATCATAATCGCCTCCGGTGCCGTCAAATAGACAACACAGAATTCACCGTCGAGGATACAATTTGATGTCCTTTGAGGCTAGTATCTGGTTAAGTTTGCATGATTGGTGTAATCTACCGGTCTCCTTCATCTACGGAATCGTACAACCAACCGTTGATCCAAGTGCTTCAGCGCTTAAAAACACAAGTAACAATACTTATTAGGGGCGATTTAAACCTGCCTACCTTTTATCTCAGAGACGTTCCCTCACCACATACGCTTAGAGAGGCACTAGATTCAGTCCTTTTATACAACCATGATCACGAATACGCTTGGAGAAGAGGTTCTGACCGTCCACCCGTCTTGGATTTGGTATTAAAATCGGAAGAACAATCTGTCGAAGCAATTGGATTCCAGGGACCGCTGGGTTTCAGTTTCCATTCAGTGCGCTTGTTCGACTATGTTTGCAGTACACATCAATCATTTTCTCGGAATGGGGTGTTTCGCCGGGTAGATAAATTAGCCATGAGAACATCGCTCGCGCAACTTTAGCATTGACAAAAAGATCACATAAGCCCTAACTCGCAATAAAACGAACTTATAGATTATCTGAACCTGAAGATAGACGATAACTCGCAGAACACTACTGGAAGATCCGAACATGAGCTTCGTTTCGTTCTCGCATCAGAACAAAAAAGTGGAGAGCACTGATGCGAGCAGCGTGGATGCAGCATTAGCCAAAAATACTTCTACTACTTGGCAGCAATTCCGTATATTACACAACAAAGTGTCTTCACTTATTCTAGAGGATAAGGTAGCGCACCGATTGAGGCTGCTGTCAAAAATGGAACGCAACCCTAAGTTACTATACAAAACCATGAACGCGAAAGCAAAACTTAAACCAGGTATTTCTCCCATCCAGAATGGCGAAAAACTCACGGACACCGAGTTGGAAAACGCGAGTGCTCTCGCAATTTATTACTCTAAAGTGTTCGTTCCAAACGTTTTAGTGGATCGTTGTGAGTATTAAGCCGACTCAGGAATCGAGACATTCGGCAAAATTTTGAAAAATCCAGAGATTGTCGCAAGTCAAATGTTCAAACAAAATGAAAGAAAATCCCCAAGTGCGGGGGGCATCCTGTTCTCAGGATCGGCCATCGTCAGCCTCGTGAACAGCTTTCCATCCTGTAAAATCATTTGATGTATATCAACTAAAGTTGTTCGTTAACGCGTAGATCACCCGTTTTTTATTTCGACAATTCAAAACAACGATTCGGATTAACTACGGTACTATTACCAAAATTAATAGACAACAACAATGGACAAACCTCAAATGTACCTGGTTGTACAGAAGATGTGAACCAAAAATGCTTAAATGTTCCAAACGACAACAATAAATTCAGCCAATGTTGAAAAGATAGACTGCCAAATTAATAATGAAAAGGAATGAAATCACCAATAAAATGGTGAATAATCGTATCTGTTTTCTTCAAATAACACGTTCAAAAAGATGTGAAATTTAATGGCAGCCCAGCAATACAAATTATTTCAATAAAACAAAAGGGGTCTACGAGTGGATAAGTAAAATGTATACACAAAAACAATGGAAGATAAAATCGTTCGAGAATTAAGAAGAATCAAATTGTATAAACAGAAAATAAGAAGGAATTTTACACAAACATTTTGTTATTTACATCGCCCGCCAAATTTCTTCTAAACCTGAATTCTGAATGAAACTAACTTTTTGGTTCCACCTCCCTACCCAACTACTAAACATATTAACCATAAAACGCAAAGACAAACGGCAAGTGACTTTAATGGGTAACGAGTCACAGACGCCACATCGCATTGTTATCACTGAACAACTGTGGCTTTTTATAGAAAAAGACGTTTTCCAAACATAAACTCACCACGTCCTCCAGCTTTGCTACTGGCCCTTCAATAAATTCGAGCTTGCCCTTTTGCGCTGACGCACCAGCCTCCAGGTATTTGTCTTCTTGAATTTCATTCAGACACGAAATTGGGCGTAAAAGCCTTTTCCAACTAGAAAACCGACGACGAATAATGTCTATCCATCGTTGTGAATCCATCGACATTATTTTACAATTAGCACGCTTAAATTCAGCTTGCTCGGTGCATTGTGGATTAACAACTTCAGGCTACACATCGATGGCTTGCAGTAGAAAGTCAGGGTCGCTTACCCAAAATTCCAAATCAACAACTGGATTAGATCGGGTACCAACATGCCTCCACTGGCATGGTATCGAGTATTCGTGTACGAACGTCAAGCGATTCGCTACAGACGTTGTGAAACGACTAGTTCGATTGATAATATAATACAAAACGATCATGGAATCAGTGTAAAAGTTAACGTTTTTGATAATTTCACCCAGAGCGGACGACGTTGCATCAAATAAATGAACTGTCATCCTAAATTTTTTAATGGATCTGCACATATCATTCTCCTCCCACCAGAGGATAATAATTGCGTCTCTATCATAGTTTGGCACTTCGAATTGTAGAAACATATCTTCGAAGTCAGCAGCAAAGGCATGCAATCGGAAACACAGCAATACGTCGATCAAATTTTTCGTCAGATTTGGTCTCGGAAGTAGTACACAATTCAATGACACACCATTATGTTTAACCGCATAATTGAACACTATTCTCAGCTTTCACGGTATCTTAAGATTAAAAACCGGATTGTGAGTCAAATACCAATCATTAATCTCCTTGGCATGATCAATTATTGCAAAAACAACAAAGATATGAAACAGATAAACAAGGGACGTCACCAAGATTAAAACAGAACAGAATAGCGACACGAAGATCCAAGTTGATCTTCGTTTAAATTGGCAGGCGACCCACATTGACCGTTTCCAATTGAGCAATTCAAAGTTCTGTTTCTCCGAATGGAACAAACCGAGTTGAGTACTGTAATTTCTTCGTTCGAGAAAATACGGTACAAATCAAAAGTCGAATTGTGTTACAATTCCGAGTTGAGTAATGTATCGACTAAAGTCTTTGGTAAACGCGTAGACCACCCATTTCTTATTTTGACAATTCAAAGCAACGATTCAGATTTACTACGGTGCTATTAACAAGATTAATAGACAACAACAATGGACAAAACTCAACTCTGCCGGGTTGCACTATGGTGTTTCCATCATTGTTTATTTTATTATATTAATCCTACATATTTTGTCATTTGATTTAATATAATGATACATGTAAATATGTACACAATCTGAATATATTATTCACGCTGCTCACGTGTTCTGTTTTGGGACAAGTCTATCGTCTGATTGTTTTAGATCTATATCCCGTGTTACGCTGAGAAGTGTGTTCCGGTTTGTTGGTTACAATAATCAGAAGGCGTACGCAGTTAGTGGTGAAATCTCCGCTGGATCAACCACTACAGTACAAATGATGTGAGCCAAAATGTTTAAATGCTCCAAATGACAACAATAAATTCGCCAATGCTGACAAGATAGACTGCCAAATTAATGATGACAAGGGATAAAATTACCAATACAATGGTGAACAATCGTCTCTGTTTTCTCCAAATACCACGTGCGAAAAGATGTGGAATTTAATGGCAGCCAAGCAATATAAATTAGTTCATTAAAATAAAAATGGGTGTACAAATGGATAAGGAAAATGTATACACAAAAACAATGTAAGATGAAAACTTTTGAGATTTAGGGAGAATCAAATTTGTTAATTAAAAAATAAGAAGGAATTTTATACAAAAAGTTTGTCATTTACATGTGGTACCGAAATATTGGAAGTCCAGAGTGATTACACCTATCTTCAAAGATGGCTGCCGATCTGACTCTGCAATTATCATCCCATCACACTATTACCTGCTATTGGTAAGGTCATGGAACGTATAGTCTCGGAAATAATGGTTGTTTACGCCAGCTCAGCATGGATTTTGATCTCATCGCTCTTGTCTAACGAATGTTTTCATAGCGATAGACGACTAGACGAAGTAAATGGATAGATGTTCTTGACACAGTCATTAACCGTTTGCTTCTTCAAAAACTGATACGTCTAGGAATATGTAAACCACTCCTCTCATGGTTTTGCGACTACCTGTCAGATCGTCACTCCCGAGTTAGAGTAAACGGAGTGCTATCACAAATGTTCAACACCACCAGCGGAGTCCCACAATGATCCGTGCTAGGCCCGCTTCACTTTTTAATATACATAAACGATTTACCACCCCTCATATAATACACAATGGTCCTGTTAACAGATGATATGAAAATTTGGACGCAAATTAGTTCTGCAGATGATTGTGAGAAACTGCAAAGGGATTTTGACAGTGTAAAATTGGGCGGCCATGATTGATATGACATTCTATATACGTAATTGCAAGATGCGTCAGTTTGGCTAGAATGTTTCTTGGATATATCGATTGGAAACTAAAACTTGACATTGAGCTCGTTGGAAAAAGATCTTGGAGTATGGATTAGTGGAAACCTAAAGAGCACGGTGCACTGCCAGAATGTATATTGACAGGCCAACAGATTGTTAGGTATCTTTCGAAGAATATTGGAATATTCTCGCTGGCAACGTTGTTAAGTATAATAAACGTCTACATTCGCCCTACGATGGAGTATGCGTTAGAGGTCTGAGCTCATTGGCTACGAAAAGATATTGCTCTCTGTGATACAATCTATCACAGAGCAATAAAGTTAGTGATATGTCTTCTCAATTTTTTGTACATCGGAATATTGCGATGTCTGGGTCTATGTGACTTTACCCAAAGTAGGATACGACGCGATATTATACTGACCTATAGAATTGTCTACCGAAAGCCATCCATTAAAACACTTGCTTGATGTGTGTGATGGGAAAGTGACACGCGAACATACCTTATACCTTCACGTCACATGTTATCGTATTGATTGCCGGCGCATTTTTTCGCCATACGTGCTATATTTCTTTTGAATTCCCTACCCCAACATGTGGTGGACTGTCCTTGCCTGATGGTGTTTAAATGCTAAATTGGACTTACATATGCAAATGAATAAAATTCGCGAGACTTACATTTGATAGTATTTATTCCTTTTATACTATTATATTTTTCACATTTTCATTCATACCGTCATCCTGTGGTGTAGTAAAGTAATAACTTTTTTAATCATAAATCCTTGAATCCTTGAAGCCTATACAAAGGAAAATCTAGCGAAAAATTATCTTAGACCACTGGATAAATTTTTTTACAACGCGAATAAGTTAACAAAAGTTACGTTTATATATCGGGATAAAAGACATTCATGTTTATTTTGACTAGATAGTGATTTTATCTCAAGCAGCTGGAAGCGGATTCACAAATTCATTTCCGGGTACTGTACATAAAATTACAACAGTTTCTGCGTATATTAAATTGAAAATTTGGAGCGACTGTTGAAGCGCTGCCAGGTATGCTGTAAACAAGAAGAGAGATCAAATCGCAACTTGAAACACCATTTTAAAAGTAATAGGAAAAGTACATTTAAGATTCAAGATTTATGGCGAAAAGAAGCAAATAGCTGTAGAATACCATAAGATATGCAGGTGTCTGTGTGGGTGGAATCCCGTACGGATTATTCGGCATGTCAGGATTAGTGAGCTCGAATGCGCCTGCGCTCGAGAGTGTACAATCAAAATCTGGTCAGTCGCTGCTCAAAGGATAGATTATGCAATCCAGTGAGCATTTTAGTTGCCTGATGAATATTTCTTTCGAGGTGCGAGATATCTTTATATCCTTTATATTTATTGAACGTCAAATTCCACTGTTGAAATGACCTTAAAAATGTTTATGCAAATGTACATACTACAGTCTGGTTTTACAAACCTTTTGGAAATTTTTGATCATGATTAACATGCCTTGGATTTACAAGAATAAAATTTATTTATTTATCTTTTTCACGTGCATGGTGTCCAAGCTTGTAATGTATAGTCCACAACTGGATGTATGTGTGTATTGAGTATCTTTGCCAATGTGTGGGTGGAAAACGTCCAAAAATTCGTCTGATTAGGCCTAGTAGGCTATATGCACGCTTAGGGATGGCCTTGCACTGCAGAGTGTTTTTCAAATTTCTGCACACCCAGATACCGAGATCTTTCTGCGATATACTACACTCAAGCGTGTGACTGCATAAGTACGTATGAGTACGGAGAGGGTTTCTCAGTTGCAACATTTTGCACTTGCGGAATTTGAAAAGCAGATTGTTTTGAATTGACCACTGGTGTAGCTTATTTGAGTGTGCTTGTAAAACTGGACAATCCTCAACAGAGTTGACCTTCATCCAAAGTTTTACATCATCGGCGAAAAGAACAAGTTTGCATCTTACTAGTTTTGTTCGATCATTTAAAAATATTAAGAACAGTAAAGGGCCAATTATTGAACATAATGGGTTACCGCTCGTGACTTCGCTAATTCAGGAAATTTAGCCCTCTATTCTTACTTTCATTTTACGTTCAAACAGATAACTTGCGACCCATGTTAGTAGATTTCCAGTGACGCCAACATCCCGCAGCTATTAAAGTAACAAGGAGTGATCACGTCGATCATAAACTTTAGATATATCTAAGTAACGGACATGCACGGAATTCCATTAGCCCAATGCTTGTGTCAAATCGTTTGCAGGCGTGAGTAATTAAGACAAGCATGAGTAAGGTTTTCTAAATTCATGTTGTGTCTGCAAAAGAATTTCATGGATCTCGAGGTGCCTGATAACACTTACAAACGCCCTAGCGTTCCAATACTTGAGAAACCACTGAAAGAAGCGTCATAGGGCGGTAATTGTCCGGATTCGAATGACTGTCACCTTTGTAGATTGGTATATTAACTCCGGTTTTCCAGTCAGCTAGCACGATTCATGTATTTACTGTGTATTCAAAGAAATCACATAGTAGGCCACAAAGCTCCAGCTCACATGATTTTAGAAAAGCTGGCGTTATTCCGTCTTTCATCGGGGATTTCTCAACGTATAGCCCGGGTAACTGCTTTTACAAAACCGTATAATTCACATCGACATCACTTAGGCTTTCCATCTCTATTGAACGTGGCAAACTTCTGGATCGCGTATATCAGAGAGCTCCTCAGCTTGTCATTGGACGAGAAAATTGTGCCATTCGACGGGCGACTCAGACGACTGGAGCTGTGGACACTTTCACAAAGGAGAATGCGAGGTGATCCCATCATCGCATGCAAAATGCTTACTACTGTTTCTCACCCCCTGGACATATTATTCCACCTTCAAACTTTCAGCAACAGCCATGGCCATGGTTGCAATTAGGAAATACTACATTCCAAAAGGAACTGCCACAGGTATTTTTATTCGGTGCGTGTGCTTTGTTTGAATCTCAAACAGTTTACCCATAGTCAACTCGAAACTTGACGATTATATGAATGCTAATCCGAATTTTGCCCCTAACTATTAATCAACTATCATCGTCCCATTGATTTCGATTTCATTTATACTTATATATACATTTGTACCTATAGTTCCACTCTATGGTTATTGTAAAGTTAATTGCTTTTTCATCCATAAATCTTGAATTTTGAACGTTTATGCATCGACGCTCACTGCGGCGCCGATGAAAAAGACGATTTTAATCATAACCTCACAATAGTCCTCAAAAACGTGCCACAAAACTGTGTAGTGGTATTGTGTGATTTCAATGCCGGAGTTGGTGCAGATTATGATTCTTGGCAAAACTCTCTCAGAAGGTTCGGAGTAGGTAAAAACAATGTTAACGGAAAACGCCATTTATAACTGTGCACACAGTTTAGTCTTTGTGTCAGTAACACTTTCTTTCAAACAAAACCACAGCATAAATTCTTTTGGAAACATCCTTGCTCTAAGCATTGGCATCAGCTTGATATTATTCGCTAGGCGCACTAATATAGTAAGCGAACACCTCACCAGATCATATCAAAGCGCAGACTGCGACACTGATCATTCGTTGGTTTGTGCAAAACTGAAGTTTCCCCAGACGAGATTTCACCGCACCAAATTGTCTGCTAAACCAAGGATAGACGTCACTCGCATGTGCGAACCTAATCTAGCTGCGCTATTTGCAAAAGCCTGTACAGCCGAGTTCAACAAGACAACCCCACTCGAACCTGCTTCAGAAAATAGGGAATCGATAAAAAGCTGCATATGCTGAGTCGCACTTTCGGTCTGAAGAAAGCTCGAACGAGCGACTGGCTCGAAGCAAAAGTTTCTAAGATGATTGCTGTGTTGGATGAGAAACGTTCAGCATTCTTGAGGTTTGAAGGTATGCCAACATATGAAAACTTACGACTTCTAGGAGCAGCTAGAAACAAGGTCCAACAGACTGCAAGGCAATGTGCAAACGACTATTGGACTGAAATTAGCCTCAGTATCCAAAAAGCTGTGGATACTGGAACTTTTCACGGTATGTATGATAGGATCAAGAGAGCCATTGGTCCAAATAAACTTAAATGTCTCCCATTAAGACAATGTCTGATAACCCGATTGTCAACAAAACTCAGCAGGTGGAAAGATGGGTAGAGCACTTCTCCTCTTTCTACTCTAGGGTCAGCACGTTTTTACCGCATGTACTTGAACATGTTGAGCGCTTGCCAATCATTGAACATTTAGATACTCTCCTTACTCTTAATGAGCTCAATAGGGAAATCGACCGCTTAGCGATGGGAAGGACCGTGGTGATGACGGAATTCCACCTGAGCTCACCAAATGCTGTAGAACAACATTACTACAGCCTCTTCACCATTTGCTTTTTCAGTGCTGGCAGAAGTGTGTCCCACAAGAGATGCGAGAATGGATGATTATTAAGCTATTTAAGAATAAGAGTCATAGAGGCGACTGCAACATTTACAGAGGAATCACCGTACTGAATGTAGTGGGCAAATTGTTTGCTAAAGCCTTACAGATCCGGCTACAAGTTTTAGCTGATAGAGTTTGCTACGAATCTCAAAGTAGCGTGCTCAGAGTAAGATCAACAGTTAACATGATCTTTTCCCTGAGACAACTCCAAGAAAAGTTTCGGGAACAGCGTATGCCATTATACGCTGTTTTTGTTGATTTAACAAAGGCACTCGACTAAGTCAGCAGGGAGGGTCATTTCATAATGCTTGATCCGATGGGCTGCCCCCATGACTGCTCAAACTCGTAATGTCCTTTCACTCGGGCCTGAAAGGCTCAGTCCATTTTACCGGTTTCAGTTCAGAAGCCTCTGAAATTCTCCGAGGCGTCAAACAAGGGTGTGTTCTTGCTCCAACGCGTTTCGGCATTTTCTTTAGTCTGCTTCTAAAGCACGCTTTTAGGACGAGTACAGAAGGCATTTACCTACACACGCGAAGTGATGACAAGCATTTCAACCTGGTTGAGAGAACATACCAAGGTACGGGATGTGCTAATCCGTGACCTTCTATTTGCCGACGATGCAGCCAATATTGATCACTCCCAAGAACACCTCCAGTCACTAGTTCACTGTTTTTCGTCGGCGTGCAGAGCAGCTGTCATTTTGTTCCGATTGAACTCTAGTGTTTGGGATAACCGCAAGTTGACTGTAAATACAAGGATGATACTATACAGCGCGTGCGTACTAAATACTTTACTGTAAGGCAGTGAAACCTGGACCACCCACGCAAGACACGAACGGAAGCGGAATGCTTTCCATTTACGAAGAATCCGTCGTATCTTGAACATATAGTGGATGGACAAAGTGACTAATGCTGAATTGCTTTCAAAAGCAGGTCTAAAAAGCGTTCACCTTACTACGACAGCGCCGCATGCGAAGACTTGGTCGTCTATAGAATGGAAAAGGGTCGTATTCCGAAAGGAATTCGACGATTGGGCTGACCACACTTGCGGTACAAAGACGTTTGCAATAGAGATATGAAATCTGTTGGCATTGACCCCGCTATTTGGGAAGAACTTGCTCTTGACCACGCAAATTGTAGGCTTTGTGTAAAGCGTCGTGTGCAAGTAGGAGACGAGCAGATACCGCAGATCACGCCATGGGCGTGCAACAGACGCCGATTGACCGAGTGCTGTCTATCTCTGTAAGCGCTGCGGGAGATCGCCAATCCCGAATCGTACTGCTTATTCATACGACAAGCTGTAGAACATGAAAGTTCATGCGATTGTGATGTACATCCATGGACGACATCGACCGAAGGAGGCCAACAAAAACAGAAAAAAAAATCGAATTTTTGTTTCAATAATATAAGTTCCCTTCTAAAATATTTAGGATTCTTTAGATATTAGCGCGTGATGCATAATTCGTTCTTCATGTTTGTGACTACTCATGAGTACCAAGTCATTTGGAATATTCACAAACTGGATCACGATTGGAAGATCTGACATAAAGATCAGATCGGTTGTGACCATAACAGGTGTTGCTGGCTCCTTCACAACTGGTCGGACAGATAAAGCTACTCAAATATACCAGTCTGGCGAAAGATTCATGAACGCTTATTTGCGATCGGTCAAACGGTGCGCGATAGCTTGGACAGACATGTTTCAGGATCAGTGTAGTGAACGGATGTGCAATCGTTCAGCATTTCTGTGTTGTGCGGCTAAAATCGTGCTAAATTGATTAGGCAACGGTATTGAACTGCATGCTGAAACACGCTGGAGTCTCACTACCATTTCTGTTTCCTCCTCATATCTGTCTAGGCCTGGGCAACCTGACAGTATCCTAGCCCACGTGCAGTCTTTGACTGTGCGGTACTGTGCCTCGATCAGGCTTGTGCTTTTATACCAGTGGGGTGATTGTTTGTTTTGCCTATATAAGATGGGCGTGTTTTTCGTTATTTGTCTTGTGCACAGTAAAAGTATTTGACCAATCGGCTCCTCTCATGTTGGGGATTCGTGGGTGAACGCGATAGCGTTGGACAGGCTGACCTCATTGACAATTCGAGACACAATCGATTTGCGTGCGCGGGGAAGGAGACACGCTTAATGTTGTACCAATGAAACTGATATGTGATAATGGGACAGATATGCGCAAGCTGCCTCTTGCTTCTCTTTACCCCCACCTGCTAAAATATGATGTTCGAAGCACTGCTGGATGGCTCCGAGTACGAACAGGAACCACAGACCTTGATATTTGTCTACGTGATTTGACGCTCTTAGGATTTCAATAAGCTGTTTAGCGGCACGAACAATTAGAATTTTGGTTTCAGACGCATACACGGCATCGAAAAGGAACGAAGGAGAACCTAAATATTACAGAGTACGTGTAAGTTGACCACGAATAAAAAAAAGCACCCCGAAGATGTATAGAACCACACATGTCACATTACCAAGTGCATTTTACACAAAACCGGGGCCAAAAACCAGGATCGCAAAAAATAACCCTCAGTAATATATAAAACAGCATATACAAAGGCAGATCTATCTGTAGGAATGAAACAGCGTAGCGCATCGGGCTCACTGAATCGGCAGCTCATCTAGCACACACACACACAGGTTTCGTCTCTCACACACGACACAAAACACGGCGTTATATCGAAAAGCAAAGATGAAAAGAAACAAATAAAAATAAGAAGAAAGTCATTTTCTTGTTGGTGATATGGTAACGAAGCGAAGCATGTAAAATATGCAACAGCAGCAGCACATGCAGTTCCATTATCGATTTCCATCCCGATGAATTCGCAATCGGCGTGGTTGATAGGTTGCAGAGTACATGACCGCTTCGACACGACTCAGTGACGCAATGCGCTCAAGTGCAGTGTGCTTAGAGGAGGAGGGCTTCAAAGTCGAGTGGCGTTTGGTGCGAAGACGACGCTTGGTGCGACGGGTGTGATCTCGCTCGAGTTTGCTATCGCTGATATGATTCAGTTCCAGGAGCGAAGTCCTGTGGGGATTGTTGATGAAATTCTCGTGACTCGAGTGAGATGTGTGATTGAAGACGCTCGAACGAACTTGTCCGATCGTAGGCATGTTGAAAAATGGCGGGAAATAAAGGATTGCTGTAGAGGAAAGAGAAAGATCGCATCGAATTAGATCACAACTGTGCAGAAAAAGAATAAAACGGAAACGCACAGAGAGAGCAGAGGCAATGGTGATACAATGAAAATTGGCAGATACAATTTCAAAATAGTAAAAGTTGATAATCAAAGAACCGAAAGAAACAACGTGACTCGAAGTTAAACAAAATGGTGTGCGTCGGAGAAAACGAGGGGCCAATTTAACTGTCCAGCAAAGAGAAGCTAATCCAGAATAAAAACAAACGGCATTCAGGATTCTACTTGCCGGAGTACTGAAATAATAATTTGATCGCCAACCAAACGACATAACAATCAGAAATTATTTACTACTCACTAGATCATAGCAAGAGCATACGGATACACATTTTCGCTGTAAATCTGTCCCTATTGCCTTAGTCATCATAATCGCAAATACAGCATTGCGCTTCTAGCGTGAGATTATTAGGCAATTATTTTTACGGAGATGAGAAGCACCGATAAACAACTACATCATTGGTATTATGCGGTTGATGTCGATCATGGGAAAGCGTTGATTGCAGTACCAACAACGACAACCAAAAAGTTCACAGCAGTACAAGATCGACAAGCCTGTGTGAGCTTCATTCAATGGCTAGCAGCACCATCATGCCCTGATGATGTGGAGTGTCACACCACTAGGAAGTAACGTACGCAATGCTTCTTACCTTGGCAATGAAGTTAGATATGTCTAGGCCAAGGTGGTGTCTAAACGGAGACTCAGAAGCGTCGCAGCCAGTACCATGAAATAAATCAAACGTCGCACATAGGTAAACTTGATGCGTGTGCATGACAGCACAAGCTTGGGGGCACGCGGTGTCGCACGGTCTTAAACCTGAGGTTAGCTAAGATACTGTTAGGTCATACAGGCCCAGAAACAAGAATCGGACAATGACAGTGAAACTCCAGCGGGTTCTTGCATGGCGATTGAAGATCAAGTCACGACGAGGTTGCCTGTTCAATACAGCACAATAAGCGTGCACGACGGCGATTCGGTTAAACAAGTAGAACTATCTACGAAGCTTGGTGAACAGTACGAGCACACAGACAAGGAATTTATAAGCCGTCAGCAAGTGGAGCGCGTATCCGACAACATGCGGCTTTCCAGGAAATCAAAGACCCAATGCTAAAGCAGACCCTTTAATGAATCCAAGACATGGATGCTAATCAACAACATCCTCAAAAAGTTACGGACATTTGTCAACTGATGCTTCCGTCGTGCTTAAAAATATCCCAACCATAAAACTACAAAAGCGAACCAGCCAAAATGTGGTCAGACAAGAGAGCAAGGGCATAAAAATGGATCGGAAAGGACGCATGCTCAGCAAATGTCGCCCCGGAGAAGAAAAGTGGAAAGACCAATACAGAATTGGAAATATGTCGAGAGCGAAGCAAAGGCCGCGAAGTGACTTGGCTAAATACAACCACACGAAACAGAGCCCGTCAGCATGATATTACTGCAAACGAATGTTCTTTTCGCAGTACACACGATTATGGCAGTTAAGCATTCGGTACGTGCTACCGGTGTATTGCTGTCTTTGATGATCATGATGATGAGTACACACGATCAAGTCAATTCAATTTAGCACTTAGCGTTCACAGTGGAGTTATAATATTGCACACAGAAGTAATAAGCTTACTCTGGTGCCATGAGGCGTAGTCGGATATAACACATCAACATCCGAAACGCAATAGTTAACAAAGCGCAATCAGAAACTAGAGAGTTTAATAGAGCGAAATGCAATACTTCTAAACGTGATTAAGCGGTTTTGTTGTTCGCGATAAAAGTGATAGACAGACACTCGGAACGGCAAAAAAGAAACATCTGCACTAGCATCAACGCCCCTCCACGTACAAATGATCGTAGTGAAGGATTGTTGTACAATGGTATTGACAAAATGTGTAGAAAAGTGCATTTTACCGTGATTAATCAATATAAGTGCCACCAGAGTTGCAGGTCACGGATTTCCGTCAAAAGCCCAGCCATTAAAATTCACCTTAGGTCTATGAGAACCGACATTAAAACACACATGCGAAATCAATAGACGAAGGCCACGAAACACGTGACTGATTAAAATAATGTGATCTCTAGTGGAATGCGCGTTACCCTCAACCGGTGAACACAAACGCTAGCGTTTACCATAACTAACTAACTGGCCAAAGAGAAAAGAATGATGTCTGGTATAAGGAAAAACATTTTCTCCGATATTTCACAGTCAGTTTTTAGATAAAAGGGCAAATGCGGTGTGAACGGACGAGCGCGAAATATGTGTGGTGTCGCATATGCCACTTATGTTGGCAAACAGCACTCAAGTAACGTGGATAAGTGAATAGACATGGCAACAATTAGTATCATCCAAGTTTAAAAGCGTACCAGTTCAGCTAACTATGCGAATATTCATTAAGGAAAGACTACTACTGAACGCAGATCACGCCGCCGGCGTGTAACTGACGCCCTACAACAGTTCTGACTATCGTTGCGAGCGCTGCGGGAGAGATTGTTCCTCCCGAATCGGACTGTTTAGTCATTTAAAAAGCTGTAAAACATGAAAACATCATGCGATTGTGATGTACATCCATGGTCGACATCGACCGAAGGAGGCCAACAACAATAACTACTGAACAGACTTTAATATGATTACTAGTTGTAGGATGTGCAATCGTGTACTAATTTTGTGCTGGGCGGCTAACACTGCTAAATTGATTTGCCACCGGGAGTGAGCTGTATACAAAAACATGCGCGACTCTCACTGCCCTTGGTAATTTTCTCTTGCATCTGTCTAGGTCTGGGCAACCTGACAGTATATTAGCCTACATGCAATCTTTGACTATGCGGCACTTTGAATGGATCCGGCTTGTGGTTTCAATCGAACAATTGCAGTATTTTGAGGTCTGTGTCATGCGTCAGTTGAACCAGTCGGTCGATGGTTCGACATCTTAAATGGGACCGAACCAGCGCGCACTTCTAAACGTAAGCGATCAGCAGTGTCTATCGTAGCGGTTCAGTGTCATCGATGGTATTTAGGAGCCCAAGTTCATTGTTTTGATTCTGAATGAAGTCGAATGTTCGTGAATTGCGATTTATTTGAGCGCACTTGTCTCAAACTGCTCAACCAATAATGATGAAATGGCATGGTATGAAAGCACAAGCCTGATCCAGGCAAAGTGCCGTACAGTCAGAGACTGCACATGGGCGAAGATAGTGTCAGGTTGCTCAGGCCTAGACAGATATGAGAAAAGAAATAGAGAATAATGATAAAATAGACAACGGCAAGTTACTCCTGTGGCAAATAAAAAAACGAGTAGCTCAAAAAGCACGAAAAAACCAGCAAGTAACACAAACGATGTGCATGCAAACAAGTGTAAGTGCAGCAAATTAACAGCAAATGTCCAACAAAAGAAAACAAAGGCATAGAAAACAAGTGAAACAAGCACAAACATTGATACGCATAATAACAAACACAACAGAAACGCTCTAAACGAGCCTCTAAAAAGCAATTCGAAAACAACAAACGCAGATAGCCACATGATGACCATTTTATGCAGGGGTATGCATGCACGTATGTATGCAAGCACAAGCCTAATCTGGACAAAGTGCCGCACAGTTAGAGACTGCACATGGGCCGAGATACTATCAGATTGTCCAGGCCTAGAAAAATGTGTTCAACTCAACATCTACCGAGTCACTTTGGAAGATGGTTCTTAAATTTACCCTAACAGGGGTCCGATTTTGACGTCACTGTTAGATACGTCTCAAATAGCCTCTGACAACCAAGTCCAACTCCTGGCCTGCACGAGTGGATTTCACAAGCCCGGCGGAACTGCTCTTACTGACAGGAGAAGGGGCGAAGGCGGGTGACTGGCGCCTTAAAACCAGTTTGCTCCGGGCAGATGGAGCTCGTCAGCTACTGGCAATCCATCTAGGGGAAGGAAAACCCTGACTCCGAACCCCCACTGCCTTGTGGGTCACCCGATTGCGGGAAAGGCTTCGGGAGAAAACCCCGAGGAAAAATCCGGAGAAGCCCCGTAGGTAGATAACTAGCGCACAGCGCGTTTATCTGCCAACTCCCTGCTGCCTTGTAGGTTGCACTTGGCTGTGCAAAGGCTAGAGAGGTGTACTCGAACAAACACTAAGTGGTGCTGGGGACATCACTTGTACACTATCCCCAAGAAACTTCATGATGATGTCTCAATCCGAGACATCAATGAAGCCGGCTAATCCACCCGTGGAGCCAGCCGCACAAAAGTAAAGTAAAGTAAGTAAGTACGTTTCGGACCACGAACCATGGTGCTTGAAAATGGAATAACAAAGAGATTCCGGGGTTAGGCTTATGAGTTACTAAAGCTTTGCTGTTGATTACATCACGCATCACGTGTGTATAGTCATCTCAAACGTTGTGGGGCATTAGACCGACATGCGCTTGTGATGTCGACATCGACCGAAGGAGGCCAACAACAATATCGATTTTCAGTTGTTTGCCCTCGTTAAGCGATTAGATTAGATTTACTGATCTACGAAACAGTGATTCTGACGTTGAATCTCCCTTAAGATAAATGCGAGTTGAGTAGGCAACAATCAAACATCTATATGCGAGTTTCAATGTTATCATGGTATAATAGAGTGAAAACTTTGGATATCGGAGCAATGCAACCGTGTTTGGTTAACGACGGGCATTGCGGAGTGTAAGTGCTGGGAATATGAGCAGCACACAAGTTATTAACTCAACGCAAATATCGAGGCCTCTTGATGGGATTGGACGGGATGAACTGATTCTGCTGCCCACGTGAAGGCTACGATTGTACAGCACTTTGTCTGCAAACAGGCTTGTGATTTCACACATACAAGCACATCCAGATAGAAGGGTATTTGAATCCCGAAACGACCGATACAACCGACCGAGAGGTTTTACTGACGGATTTCACCTTCCTCCGACGGATGTCGAGCATAGATGTACAAATAACCGAGCGTCAAAAGAAACACAAAACGCGACACCAAAAAAGAAACGCAAAGCAACGAGAAGACGTGCGCGCATGCAAAAGTGTTCAACGAAAAAATCGCAAGCGGTGCAGCAAAACGAGCTAACGAGTAGTAGTAACTAACCGTTTAGGTGTTGGTCATAACTTGCTTGCTTGAGCTGAGTAAGCGAGAAACATGTATAATAAAATGATGAAATGGAAAAATAGCAAAAAACAGACAGAAACCGGATGACATGTTGCTCAACTTGACCAATCCGTCTTGAGGATCGGGAGTTATGCTGGGTAAAACGTGATTGGTCAGAGGTAGGGGATCGGAAAAGCAATAGTCCCATAGACTATATGAGGACAGCTGTGTAGCGCGGAGCCAGATCAACTCCTGTATGAAGTAACAGCGCACCACCGGGTATGGTGATGACGATGAAGGAATGATTACGAAAATGATGAAAGTTTCGCAAAGGATTTATTTACACTTTATTGCGTATGCTATGGTGAGTTGCAATCAGAAAGTCGACCATTGGGCAGGCCGCAGTACAAAGACGTTTGCAAAAGCGATATGAAAGCTCTTGGCATTGACCCTGCGAGTTGGGAAGAACTTGTGCTTGACCACTCACATTGGAGGCATTGTGTAAAGCGTTGTCTACAAGCTGGGAGGAGCAGATACAGCTCTTGGCTGCTGAACGCAGATCACGTCGCCGGCGTGCAATTGACGCCCAACGACCGAGTTCTGCCTATCGTTGCCAGCGGTGCGGGAGATATTGTTTCTCCCGAATCGGACTGTTTAGTCATTCAAAAAGCTGTAGAACATGCAAATTCATGCGATTGTGACGTACATCCATGGTCGACATCGACCGAAAGAGGCCAACAACATGCTGGTAGAAATCAGCAAATGAAAACGAGCATTTGATTGATTTTAACAGGCTACCATTACGATTGCTGTAGGTAGGCCAAGGAAACCGAAACGAATTCAAGCGTAATAAGTCAAATCACTGGACAAATTTCTAAGGACTAAGCACTGAGCGAAGTTGACGACGGCATATAAATACTTTACTGCGCTAGTGAAAACAAGCGAATAAAACAACAGTTGGAAAACCAACGTCCAAACAGAGGAATAAAAATAGTCATCATGAGCAACGAAAATGAATGCCGAAAACAGCATCGAATGGTACACAAGATGGAGACTCACTTGGAGGGATATTGGGCAGAATTAGGGATTGAGCAAAATCTTCAAAACAGCTGCGAACCGTGTGTCGTGAAACGAGTTGCTTCAACGAGAGCGCCCGTTCCTCGTAACTAAACAGATGCCGGGAAACGGATTAGAGGAAAGCTCAGCGAGAGAAAGAAAGCTGTAATTAGCATACAAACAGAAGCGTCGATTGGTATACTCACGCTCGGCATTTCTGTCTTGCAGAGATCACATCGTACTACCCTGAGTTACGACCGAGAACAACACACACACACAGAGTTAAAGTTATCATCGGTCGCGCAGGTTTCTATCCAGACTAAAGCGAGCAAACTTCGACACGGAGCGTCACGATAAGCATTTCGCGTCATGGCACCTGAGAGGTACTTGAGATTTTGGAAGCACAACCATCACAATTGGTTGAGATGTGACACGTGTGTTCTAAATGGAATGGTAGTAACGACTGATAGACCACGATAATCAGTATGTATCTATCAATGTAACAGGGCGGGTAAATTGACAGCCACGTGCTGTTACACGTGAAAGTTGACAGATTCGTGGTTTCTCTAATGTATGAGCGGCAAGTACAATAATTGAGCAAACAAACGATGAACACGGCGCAGTAACAAGGATGCAACAGGACGGAAGATGTTCATGAAAGACGAATGTATGTATATATGAAAGCACAAGTCTGATGCAGGCAAAGTGCTGCACAGTTAGAGACTGCATGTGGGCGAAGATACTGTCAGCTTGCCCATGCGAAGACAGCTATCAGACAGGAAATGGAGGTGGTAGTGAGACTCCAGTGTGTTTCAGCATGCAGCTCACTACCGGTGGCCAATCAATTTAGCATGGTGTTAGGCGCACAGCACAGAAGTACTGAACGATTACACACCCGTGGATCAAAGACAGTAGAGAGCAAACAACCATAGTTGAATGCTACACGATCTTGAAAACATAAACTCAAACAGATGAGAGAGAGAGGGCTTTGAAGGCTAAGGAAGAAGTGAAAGAGCACCTAAACCTCCTAGGATGAAACGTCTACAAGTTGAGTGAATTATGCATTCACAAACGTTTGATAACGAGTAAGGCAACAGCGTCCATGAGATTCACACACAGTCTACAAAGGAGCATGCAAAAGATAGGAAAAAACACTGTGGATCATGCCAGGAAGACGAAGCACAATCAATCGTAGTTTGGTAACCAAAGTGTATTGAAATAGCTGAGCAGCGCGCTCAGGGGGTTGAGTTCGTTGGAAGAATGGGGAAAATGCGTTTTTGATTATTCTCGCTATAATCCCGACTAGCACACTACCTAAAATGCCAGGAAAGCAACGACATCTAGGAGATTTTCACTTATGAGAAAGACACTGGACAGAAACATCGATGCTATAATTCTAAATGTTGAATCATAGTCAATGAGCAGTCTGATACGACACAGATGACTCCTCGAATGAGCAGAGTGCAGTCACGAGAGCGGCAAGATATACGAAAAGCTTGACAACGAAAGTCGTGTCCGATATAGACGTAAATACTGGCCCATCGAACTAACAAAAAGTAAAAAAACAAACAAGAAAACTACTTGATAAGTCACAAAGATTTCTCATATCAGTCTAGATCAGAGCAACCTGACAGTATCCTGGCTCACGTGCAGTTTATGACTGCGTGGCACTTTGTCTGGATCAGGCTTGTGCTCCAGCAATAGAGGAGTATTGTATGTATGTATTAAAGCACAAGCCTGATCCAGGCAAAGTGCCGTACAGTCAGAGACTGCACGTGGGTTAAGATACTGTCAGGTTGCCCAGGCCTAGACAGATATGACAAAAGAAATAGAAATGGTAGTGAGACTCCAGCGTGTATTCGCATGCAGCTCACTACCAGCGGCCAATCAATTTAGCACGGTGTTAGCCGCACAGCACAGAAGTACTGCAGGATTGCGCATCCGTGCAATAGAGGAGAATATGCGTAGCTCACGATGAGGATGTTCAGGTGGTGTTCGCCGAGTTTGTGCTTTCATACATACACACACACACATCCAAGCTAAAACAGGAAAAATCCCCACGAGTTGCAAGGATGCATACCACACGATTGACAGCGAAGCACAAACATGGCGCTTGCCTAGCGCAATAAACGATACAGCCTCCGAGACAAACGGATACCATAGTGACCAGAAAACAACGAACAGTACGAACGCACGAAACAAACGATCAATGACGAGTAACCATAGTAACACAATTCAATGGAGGCGTGGATCCATGTCTCGCAATCGAAACGTACTGGGTTCGGTAGTTTGGTTTCATCGCTTTGATCGCACGACTGGCGTTGATGGCAGTGGCTCGGACCAGTCCGGGTAGCACATCCGCGTCCAACACTGCAGCATGGACAATTGGGCCGAAAAATCCGACCTAGAAACGAAAACGAAATGCGAGGCGATGTTCAGATAATTTGTGGACAGATCCACAGAAACGGGTCTAGAATGATTAAAATCAGTCTGCCTGAGGGCCTGAATATCAAACTAAAACAATCGACACAAGAAGAGTGCTATCGGTTGCAGCTCACCGTCCATGGCAAGCTCGTTATAACTGTTTGCAAAGACAAAGAAAAATCCTTGTGTGCAGCTTGAAATGTACTTTCAAATGAGAACTAAGCCAAGTCCCACAATTGGTGCTATGCAACACCTATGAGCAGGATATTTTGGCAATAGACCCAATAGCACCACTATGGTTGAATATTTGTTGAAGCCAGAACGTGGTATACTACTCATTTATTGATTCAGACTTCAACCAAAAATCAATTTATAACTATATGAGACAGCAGTACAACATACTTGCTAACCTGTGAGTCACGACACAGAAAACACATGTTCAGTAAGTAGAAAGTCCATCACGCTGAGACTGGACCTCAACGTGGTGCGATGTTATGTGTACCTCCATGACTCATTGAGCTATGCTGGGTGGTGCTCTCAGGAAGATCAATATATCTAGAGGTCAGACGAACACTGTCTAAACCCAAACCGTTGCCTTGTGCGTCAGGCTTTTTAGCAAAAGGCTTTGGTCAAGAACCTTAATTGTTCTCCTGTCTAGGCTTGGCGACCAGTCAGTATCCGAGCCCACATACAACCATGACTATAACTACAAACTTTATAGTGCATCGGCCGATAAATAGGGTCGCCTTACCTGCTGCATACAGCAGGGCGGGTAAGCGAAAACAAGCTACAGCTGGCCCTACATTTCAAACTGCGTCTGACCCTTCCCCATCTACTGTTAACAACTCTCCGTCGGTCAATCCCAGCCTTAGAGAAGACCGCGCGGAACATGTTGGAACATCCTCTACTCGCAAATTTACAGATCACTTTCTGAAACCACGGACCTCTGCTCACATCGGAGCTATGAATGTCAAACTCTCAGATAAATAGGCCAGCAAACTGCATTGGCTCTTACCTTAGATAGTCTATCTATTGATGTTTGCTGTTTATCGGAAACGCGCTTATATGATCCGTCTGTAATAACTGAACTTACTGAACAAAACCTCTCAACTCGCTACTTTTTGCGCTTCTCTGGTAATTCTGGAGCTGGCATTTCAGGAAAGGCGTGCATTGGTATAGTGCGGAATTCACGTGCGAATCCCGTCTAATCGATTGGATTCCTTGCAATAGTAGGATGTGCGCAGTTAGACTAGTTACTAATATTAGACCAAACTCAAAATCTTCTAATCAGCGATGCTTGTTTATTGTAGCAACTTACGCCCCGACTAACAGCAATTCCGACGACGAGAAGAACGTCTTCTACAACGATCTTTATGCTCTTTTGCGACGTGCAAAAAGCTCCGATATTGTTGTCTTAGCAGGCGATATAAATGTAAGACCGGCCGCTTAGACACATCTGAATCACAATTAGGTGACATGTTTGGTTTTGAAGGCCAACGCACAGATAACGGTGAACGGGTTATACAATTCTGTGCATAATCTCAATTAGTCATTAACAGCACTTCTTTTCGCCTGCAACAAATGCAACAATTACAGAAGAATCTCCCTTCTGAATGTTGTAGGCGAATTTTTTGATGAAGTCCTACAGATACGGCTACAAGTTTTAGCTGATAGAGTTTACTCTGAATCTCAATGTGGCTTCCGCAGGGAAATATCAACCGTTGACTTCAAGAAAAGTGTCGGGAACAGCGTATGCCATTATACGCTGTTTTTATTAATTTAAGGCATTCGATGGGTCTTCTGTTATCGGTTATCGTACCTATATTTAAAAAGGTGTGCGAAGCTCATGCTTCAATCACCGCGGGATAAGTCTCACTCCCATTATTACGAGATTATTAGCGACCATATGCCTTCGATGACTAACCTCTCATAGGGAATCACAGATCCGAGAGAAGCAAGATGGCCTCCAGCCTGGCAGAGGCTGTGTCGACGACATTTTTACTCTTCGACAGATCTCAGAACTGCGACGCACTTATCGACAGCCGACAATGGCCATCTTTTTAGACTTCAAAAGAGCATTTGATTCAGTCGATCGAAATGCCTTGTTTAATAAAGTGCTGTGCAAAGGCGTTCCGCAAAAGTATGTCAGCATACTGCTCGCGTTTTATGCTCAGACATCCGGATGCGTTAGGCTTACAACGACCTTTCACCCAAATTCCCTACTACAAGTGGCGTCCGAAAATTTTCAGATTTATTTTTCTATTCAATTTTGTAATTGATGCCATCGTGGAATTCTGCAGTGAAAGAGCCCTAGCTTTTGGAGTTCACATAAAGAGAGATGGCAGGCTTCTCGACTTGGACTATGTTAATGATATAGTTTTGCTCTTCGACTCGAACACAGATGCACAGACGATACTGAGTGCAGTGTTCTGCTGCACATTATTACTTCACAATCAGGCGCTTCAAATTGTAGATCGTTTTACGTATCTCGGTAGTTGTATCAATAATTCTGCATCGTAAGATGAGGTGGCCTTGCCATGCATTTCTAAGGCGACCGTAACATTCTGCAACTTAGATCACTTCTGACGTCAGAAAAGACTGTCCCTGTTACTCAAAGTAGTCTATAAAGCGACAGTTCGGGACGTGTTACTGTTTGTGTGCGAAACGTGGACCTTACGTAAAGAGCACATTCGGCACCTACAAGTATTTGACAATCGATTCTAGGAGTTAGCTGTTACAATCGCATATGCAAAGATGCTTTCTTCGGTAGTAATGTTGATATAGAGAGGGAGATCAACCTGCATAGGATACGCTGGTTGGGTCACGTTTTACGGATGCCGGACCACCGACTTCCGAAACAGATTCTTTTTTGCAACGCCACATCCTGATTGACGTAAATCTGGTGGTGGCCAAATTGTCACGTGGCATAAGCAGCTAAAAACTCTTACAAGTAACCTTTCCAAAATCGGCACAGGCTGGTGTCCCCGCGATCAAGTATCGCAATGGCTAGTTACGCTTCAGGATATGACCAGAAACCGTGTTCAATGGCGGTCTTGCACTAAGCTTCTTCTTGGAGTATTTGCTTAACCTTGTATGTTGTCAAGCGGAGTGACGAAAAACGCTTGTTATGATGCATGACAGTGAAAGCCGCAAGGAAGCTGCCATTCGAGGTGTAGGCACCTCATCCCAGTTTGTTTGTGCTTATTCTTCTATAGAATCCGTAGCTAATTAAGTCCCACCCTTCCCCATCTTTTAGGATTTTACTTTTTGATGGTTGTATGGCATTCGGTCCATGCTACCGGTGTAATGCTATCGCTGATGATGATGACGTAGAAAGTATGGAGGATTAAAAATGAGCATGAATATTTGTGTCTAAATCGTTAAGACTATTGTTACTTAGATTAAGAAATGAGACTAGCTGGTGCTCGACTAACACCGGTAATCAGTTTGTTTATTTTAAATGGAGAAAAATAAATTCCTCCGACATCATGGAAGCTAACAACTCGTTCGAGTTTAAATCCCGAAACTCATCTCTAAGTAGAGGCAGTCAAGTGATCGAGTACCAAGCAAGAGCCAGTCTGCACGTGACCCGACACTGTCATGCTAGTTGACGGATAACGGAGAGCGTTTGCGAATGCATCGAGGGCGTAAACATCATTTACGCGCCGCCCACGTGCTACTGACAGCATTCTCATGAACCCACATTTTCAACCATAGGGGCTACATCTCGATGCCAACACAAAACTCGCAATGTGTTAAAACTACCTCATAAGGTCGGCTCACTTTCATATTTATTAGACAGAACGTCGCTTCAAACGGTTCTAAAATGGATTGACCATACATGTGCGTGAGTGCGTAACCTGAATTCGCTAATCGTTGTTCGCAACCGCTAGTCAATGCAACACAGTAGCATGCTGGTTCTAAAAGTGCAAGCGTTTGCGCATGAACCGCGGGAGACGAGAAATTGAACTGCTTTGTGTGCACGTTTACGCCAACCGATGGATTGAAGTCGAAGCTCAAAGCACTGACCCTGGAAAAAGCAATCGCCAATGATCAACTACCAGCGGTTTTCTGAACAGAAAAAAGCAACTCTCTAAACAACTCGCTGAGAAGGTACAGAATTAGAGCAAACTTGAACATGATTTTGGATTCATCTAACATCTGTGTACGACTGGTTCAGCGATGCTTGAGCTCAATCCTTGTGCACCATGAATCGATCGTTCCAAAATAATTGATCTGTCAGAAAGAGTCGCCACCTTATTGGCAATTCTCGCTACCGATGAAAACAGCTTGGAAACGAGAGTATGGTATGGTATGAAAGCACAAGCCTGATCCAGGCAAAGTGCCGCACAGTCAGAGACTGCACGTGGGAAACGAGAGTGGAACGTATTCAGCGACAGCTAGTTGTTCACTCTGAGCTGGTTGTATAAACGAAGCAAAGGACGAGCAGTGTTCACGCGAGAAATGTTTGTGAAGATTTATTCACTTACTCTAATAGCTGGTGGATTGATTGGGCTATGAAAATTCAGATCTGACTTGGTCAACACGAGTAACGCTAAAGTTATTCTTCACGGGACTGAATCATTTATAGCCAAAATTTTAATACAGTCAGCTTGAAGACGCAAGCCATTTCACCCTTCATCGGACATGAAGGTGGACACAAATGCAGTGCCCGGTTGAACTCGCTTGTCTGGAGCTGCTGGAAATTGACCATGGAGACGAAAACAATAGTATTCGTTACAGAGTTACAAGTAGCATCACTCTAAGGTAGATTGCAAGGAGAGCATGATTCGGCAGCTTCTCGTGCGAGAAGAATATGATGGATAAAACTTGAAATGAAAAACGGAAAAGTTATAAATCTTTCAAGCAGGTATCCAATCTAATTGCACATGGTTGTGCACATTGAGCGGGTCACGTCTAGATGAGCTATTCCTATTTGGCGCACAGTCGCTGATGCCCAAGAACACGTTACTGAGTTACGCAGCTAACCACGTTTAGGTCCGGCCTCAAGCCTCACTGAATCTAGGTTTGCCGTCTCCACCTGATGCGGGTAAACAACCCGAAAGTTCAAGTGTGGACACCGCGAGGGACTACACAACACATGAAACAACTGACTTACATTGGATTCTCTTCGAACTTCGACTCGGAACAATCCACTCGGAAGCGGAGAGATAATGATGAGCACATCGCCGAACTGGGTGCGGAGTACACTTCGACTGAAGGTTCGAACGTTCTCGGACCAAATGATCATCACTTCATCGTTGCCAAGATGTTTGTACTGTGTAATGGAGCATCAAGAAACACAGAGAGAGTAATGATCAGGAACAAAATGAGCAACGGGTGCGAATAGAATATATGGTGAACATTGCACTTAAAACATCGGAAGAGATTTGTCGCTCAACGTTAGCTTAAGGAGAACGGTTCGGAAAACATTGGTAAACGTTACGCGATACAGAGAAGTGAATAAAAGAGATGTGAGAATGCGATTACCGATTGAACAACATTACTGAAGGAATTTATTCGGATTTCGTGAATATTAATAATTGGGACATTTAAAACAATACCATCAGCACAGCGCAGTAACTGAACCTGAATCATCATGAAACACGTGGCTGGGGCCAAACAAGTCAAGAAAAGCACGGGGTGTCATTTTTAGCTATATTTTCATAGTTGCTTATGAGCGTGCGCCGGACAAAGTCTGGGGTTGCTTTACGGGGCCCTAACCGGAACCTTTGGCTGAAGAGCCTTATCTACAAGGCAGAGGGCCACCGACCTTCCGGGTATGACTAGCGTTGTTCGGACACAACACAGTATAGCTCGATGTGTGACGGAGGTAAATAAACCATTACATCAAGTTAAGATCCAGAGTACGGTGATCTGCGATTGTGGTGCATAGCTGGTCACAAACCAGGCGAGGAATTCCAACGGAGCCACGAAATTAAAAGGAACGCGGTAGTTGACTGGCGAAGCTGCGCAAGATGTGATTTGTGGTGCTCAAATTGTTTGTCGAGGACAGATTCAGAAGTGTAGCAGCAGTGGCATCGTTGATACGAGCACATAATCCAAGTCACTGTTATTTTCCACATATTATGAACAGGCGCAATGTGAATACCAGCAAAATAAGGTCAATAAACGAGAGGACGTAGTATACTTACGCTAAATCGACATTGGTACTAATTTGATATGCCAATATCTTCCTGCTTAATCCATATTATCGGTCAGAATATGGACTCACAACATTAAAAAATTACGTTCATATTTGAATCGCAAGTTTAGCGTCGAAATGGAGCAAGAGTCTAGGACTGTATCTGGGAATTTAGACATAAACGTTGTCCATAGGCAAAAGATGAAGCAACTTGGAGGCTCGAAAAAATGCGCCATCAACGAAGCCGTTGTCAAGAAAAGACATTTCAACAGTATGTATGTATGTATGTATGAAATCACAAGCCAGATCCAGGCAAAGTGCCACACTGTTAAAGACTGCTTTGGGCTAAGATACCGTCACGTTGCCCAGACCTAGACAGATATGGGAAAGGAAAATTGCAATGGTAGTGAGACTCCAGCGTGTTTTTGCATGCAGCTCACTACCGGTGGTAAATTAATTTAGCACGGTGTAAGCTGCGCAGCACATCCACGCAACATTTCAACAGCACTTCGACAAGCCATGCATACAATAGAAGTGCTACCATCAGGAACTAGAAAATCCTTAGGGCGCACTCCGCGCGACGTTTGAAACTATTTTTATTTCGTTCACGAGATCATATGGTCATAGGAAAACTGGTTTCAAGCAGCCAATCTTTCATGTCAACCTTTTTGAATGAAAGCACCAGCAAACCAGATGCTGAATTGCGTGTAAAGTTTTTTTGAGAAGAGCGCACCGAAGCTTCAAATGTTAAATAATGTCGATCAATAAAAATCGATTTGAACGGAAAGGAATATGAACAGATCTAAAAACATCAACCACAGTAAATCAAACGCAGGAAAAGGAAAGCTCACAACAGTTAGACATCAATTGCCTTACGCTACACACCCACGAAACGGAGAATTCGAAAAAAACCCAACAAAACAGGCGACCAACCTTCAGATCTCCTTGAGTGCTCGAGGGCATTCGAGTGGATACGTGGAACATCACTTCCACCGTGGATGTTGCGTAATAGGGAGCGGAATTCCCGGCACGTCCACTTCGTTCGAGTCCCCCACGGAAACCTTGATGAGTGAGTAGATCGATTTCCCATCCGAGGCCAGCCACGAAGCGCTCGAATTCCGCGCTGCTTGTTTGATTGCTGAGGATGGCTTGCTTGTCTTCCTGGCCAGCACCAATATAGAATACAGCAATCTTGTGAGTTTCACGTCTGAAAGGGTAGAGTGCGAATCAAGTAACGAAAGGACATTATGTATGGACACGCACAGATTGAAATCAAAATATGCATAATAAGTAAACAGCCTGCTGTTTGAGGAAAATGATACGGTAGTCGAGAGCAAGTTCTTCCACACTCGCAGGGTTAACGTCATATCTTTTACAAACGTCTTTGTCGCGCAGGTGAGGTCTGCAACAATGGCTGCATCGTCGTAAAACACTCGATCACAGATTAGCACATCCCGTACCGTTGTTTGTGTTCTAAAACGGTTCAGGTTGAAAAGCTAGCAATTACATCACCTGCGTATGTGGCTACCTTCTGTTCTCGTCCTAAAAGCGTGCTTCAGCAACTTGAGGTTTTATTAAAACTCATAGCAAAGTATAACGAGATGAAGTACTCATCATTTTTGAGAAAATGCTTTACTAACTCAGGATAACCGAAGAATAAAAACAACCTTGAGTTTCACACACTGATATAAAAAGTAACTGTGACGACGCAAATGTGATGTACCGAAAACAAAGTTAGATTTTTATCGGCACACAAATATTCTCGCGAAACACACAAACGTTGTGTTTTTTTCTTTAATGAACTGCTTGCAGAGAGAATATTATTGATCGATAGCTTCAGTTCGATAAATCGATCGACATCCAGAAAAGTTCCTAAGACAAGGTGAATGTTTACGTTTGATGTGGTGACAGCAAGAAATCGGTGTGACCAAAACTATGGAACGTAGTATCTGCAGAAACGATTTGAGCTCGATGCACAAAGGCGAAAACGAAGGATATTCACTGTAATGATCAAGATTTAAGGCGAATGTGTCTCTAGTTACGCCATATGTATCTGAAATAACCCATGGTATATGGTATGGTATGAGAGCACAATCCTGGTCCAGGCAAAGTGCCACACAGTCACAGACTGCACGTGGGCTAAGATACTGTCAGGTTACCCGGGCCTAGACAAATATGAGAAATAGAGAATAAAGATTAAAGATGGTAGTGAGACTCCAGCGTGTTTCGGCATGCAGCTCACTACCTCTGGCCAATTAATTTAGCACGGTGTTAGCCGCACAACACATAAGTACTGTAGGATTGCACATCCTTGCTAGAAACAACCCATGACAGCTAGGCTACGCTGCTGGTTTGCGGGCGCAACGAAATCGGCAAAGAAGTCATACTCGCCATGTCAGATGGATTATCCCGACGTCCCGAAAGCGTAGCTGGTTCCCAGGAAGAAAGCCCATATCGCTATGGCAACAAGACTGAAAAGACTTTTCGGTTGGAAGAACATATTGAAGCAGGGTATTCCGCGTACTTTGGCAGTTTATCCTGCTAATGTGAAATCGCGCTAAATCGTTGCCATCGGTAATGGGAGCGTGATGCTGTCTCACTATTATAATCACTCGTCACTCCGCTTGACGACATACAAGGTTGCTTGTTATGATGCATGACAGTGAAAGCCGCAAGGAAGCTGCCATGCTGATGTCGCTCTACTCGTTCACGAAACTTGTTCGAATGCATGTTCCATTCGAGGTGTAGGCACATCTACCCAGTTTGTTTGTGCTTACTCTTCTATCGAATCCGTAGCTATTTAAGTCCCATAGATTCGTGAGAAGCAAGCTGGCTTCCGGCCTAGCAGAGGCTGCGTGAACCAAATTTTTACTCTTCGACATATCTTAGAACTACGGCACACTTAACGACAGCCATCTTTTTAGACTGCAAAGGAGCGTTTGATCGAAATGTCCTGTTTAACACAGTGCTGTGCAAAGGCATTCCGCAAAATTATGTTTGTTTGTGCTTACTATTTTATGGAATCCGTAGTTATTTAAGACCCACTCTTCCACATCTTTTAGGATTTTACTTTTTCATGGTTGTTTGGCAGTTAAGCACTCGGTACGTGCTACCGGTGTAATGCTGTCTGCGATGATGATGATGATTATAATCACAATCTATACCCCATGCGATTTGTACAATCGTGCGGAAGGTTATGTGCTTCCATGCTGCACATATTGCATATAAGAACGGAAAATATTTGGTAAACAAGCCGAGCCAATGGATTGCGTAACGGAGTCAGCTCCGGTGTACAACAAGTAACTTATACAGTCAAGCGAGGTCATGTAATCGAAATGAGGCAAAACGGAGAAATACCGACGAATGAGCCAAGCACAAGATCTTAAAGATGGCAGACGAGATGAGGAACACAAAAATAAGTTGAACAGAGACTTACGCGCCGAATTTGTCAAGATGCTTTAGATCTCGCAACAAACCGACCGATTTTTGTAGCAAATCGATTGTTGGACGCCTTTCAAACGAAAGGAAACCCAGTTGATTAATCAGATGACGACAGGACATAAATTTGTCGAGTGGTCGTGCGTCATCAGCAAACTGCATAGCAGAATCTTGTGAAGTATGCCGAGGTGATGGGGACGAAGTCAACGAGGATTCCAAATCGACCGCTGGGCTTTCGAGCGCCGAAGGTGAAAGGAAAAAGGCGGTTCTGCAAAAAAGGAAAAATTCAGTTGGATGGAGCAAACGGATTAAGGCCAGAATATCCAAAAAGGGACATACTTGTCAGAACAATTCAACGCATCTTCCTCCGATTGAGATTGCGAGGCTAGTTGAGCATTGGTCAAAGCCTCCATTGCGTGGCAGGGATCGTCTGGCGGCGCGTCTGGCTCCTCGGTGCATTGACCCGCGGGAGTCCAGGAAACGTCACACTCGGGGCTGGACTTGGTCAGTTGTCGCATCAACTGAAAACAGTCTCAAAGTCAAGTACTTGAACAAGTCCGAATCCAATTGACATACGCATACCCAAATGTGTAATGATGTGCAAGTTTTTCGGTTATTGACCGGAAAAGGGAATTATATGCGGCACAGCCTCATAACAATTGCACATATAAATAGGAATATATTAATTATGTAGTTCCGAGTGCGTAAGCACAGTCGTTAAGAGATTGAATGCAGCCAAACTTGGACCAGTGCTCGAGATTTCGGCATCGACTATGCGTAAGGTCAATCTGATAATACGGGTTTCGTTTGTTAGATAAAATACAAACGGGAGACAAGGGGGATGGGTTACTGTTCCCGATTTCCCACACGCTTTTAAATGTCGTACTCGAAGTATATTCACGAGGGTTCAACGAAAATCCGAGGTGACGTTTTCAGCTAACTCCTAGTGAAGTTCTCACAGCGTACAAAACTTAAATGTTGACGTCTCCGCTGAATAAGGCTGGCTGGCGAACAACCTGTTCAATCACATGACCGCACACGCACATGTGGATGCAGGGGAATGAACAAAATGTCCGGTTTTTCACACGACTCTCCAGGACGAGTTTCATACGGTTGGCAGCCAACAAATTAAACAGTAGGATCGAGATTCGCATAGCTGGGTCCTTGAAGCCAGTGTTTGGGAGACTTGATATGAGCAGTCTGTTCAGGCACATACAAACTCACATATGGATACATGGGGGCTTGAATAAAACACCCGATTTGTATGCTTTTCTATCAAAAAGCATGGCTGCGAGCTCTGGAAGATACGACTGGGATGTAACACCGTGCTGATTGACTCGTGGTCTCAACTTAATCAACGTGAAAACATCTCAGCCGACGTGCGTTTCAGCTCACCAAGAGCTGTTACGGTACGAAAGCACAAGCCTGATCCAGGCAAAGTGCTGCACAGTCAGACTGCACGAAGGCGAAATTACTGTCAGGTTGCCCAGGCGTAGACAGATATAGGGGAGGGGAAATAGAAATAAAGAGCTGTTAATTACAATTGTGGTGTGTGATGTATCGCGAGGATTAATTGCCATACGATAGGGTATGGTATGGTATGAAAACACAAGCCTGATCCAGGCAAAGTGCCGCACAGTCAGAGACTGCACGTGGGCTAAGATACTGTCAGGTTGCCCAGGCCTAGAAAGATATGAGAAATAAAAGTTAGAATTAGAAATGGTAGTGAGACTCTAGCGTATTTCAGCGTGCAGTTCACTACCGTTGGCCAATCATACGATAAGGACTTAACACAGATTACAGTGGAAAGAGAAAACGCACATAAACAGCAATTAAAACCACGGATTCGAAAATTTACACAAAGCGATTTATCATCGTTAACAAATCACTTACGTCATCCATGGAGTCGACCGAATTCGGCACTGCTTTGGGCTTTCTGGTTCGACCCGATGCCGAGTCCGTGAGAGTACTGATTGAAAGCGGGGGTGGATTCGGATTTAGACGAGGCGGGGGGCTAGGTGGGTGAGTTGTGCTTATCGAGGACGAGGTCTGCTCGAATTTTGAGATGACCGAGCGAGACCATAGATCGCGCAAACACGACAAGTCCCAGCTGTATTTGCCCGACAAATCCCGAACGATTAGGCGACAGTATTGGGCATCTGAAAAAGAGGAGTAAGTAGGTTGTCGGTCGGTCGATCGGGCTAAAAGTAATTGTAAGTTTCAACGATGTAATGTATACCGAGTCGAAATTCGCGCGAAGAAATCTTCATTGGTCAAACATTCTACGCTTACTCCATTGCATACAGTCCGCCGATTTGCCTGTTTATTGAAGTTAAATGACAGGTACCCTTCAAAAAGAACTATTTGGCCTGTTGTAACAAAAGGTGCTTGTGCCCAGCACATGACAACATGCATTTGTTCTAGTTGTTTGCATGCGCATAAACACAGATTGCTTGTGATCTAGCATTTGTGTGTATGTATGTATGAAAGCACAAGCCTGATCCAGGCAAAGTGCCGCACAGTCAGGGTTAAGATACTGCCAGGTTGCCCAGGCCTAGACAGACATGAGGAAGAAAAAAGAACAGGAAATGATAGTGAGACTCCAGCCTGTTTCAGCATGCAGCTCATTACCTCTGACCAATCAATTTGGCACGGTGTTAGCCGCACAGCCCAAAAGTACAACACGATTGCACATCTGTGCTACGAGACAACGTGAGCAGCATGACAACAGCGTGCAATATATTATCACCTGACTTTAGGCTCGTGATTCACTACATACAGTCCGACAAGAAGCACGGGGTTAGCAGTACTGTGGTTATATATAAAAAAGTGAAAGAACACATTCAGCGTCTCCAAGTATTTGACAACCGGTGTCTCCGCAGCATTCTAGGAGTTAGCTGTTACAATCGCATACGCACCGATGCTCTCCGAAATAAGTTGTTCGGGAGTAATGTCGATATAGAGAAGCAGATCAACCTGCATAGGCTACGCTGAATGAGTCACGTTTTACAGATGTCGGACCACCCACTTCCGAAACGGATTCTTTTTGCGACGCAACATCTTGATTGGCGTAAATCTCGGAGTGGCCAAACCGCCACGTGCCATACGCAGTTAAAAACCCTTACTAGTAACCTTTCCAAAGTCTGCGCAGCACATCTTTCAGGCTGGTGTCCCCGCGATCAGATATAGCAATGGCTAGTTAAGCACCAGGATATGTCCCGAAACCGCGTGCAATGGCGGTCTTGCAATAAGCATCTTCTTGGAGTGTTTGCTTAACCTTGTCATGATGCATGACAGCGAAAGCCGCAAGGAAGCTGCCATGCTGATGTCACTCTACTCGTTCACGAAACTTGTTTGAATGCATGTTCCATTCGAGGTGTAAATACCTCATCCAAGTTAGTTTGTGCTTACTCTTTTATAGAATCCGTAGCTATTTAAGTCCCACCCTTCCCCATCTATTAGAACTTTACTTTTACATGGTTGTATGGCAGTTAAGCATTCGGTACGTGCTATCGGTGTAATGCTGTCTGTGATGATGATGATGATGAAAGAACGCGAAAATTACAGTGCTAATTAACTGCGCGAGTGTCACTTCTAGCGTCTACCGATGATAAACGATGAGCTTGATCATTACTCATCTTTAATTCCTCAAGTCTTTGCTACCTTGAATGAATCAACACTAATTTTGTCTCAATAGCAAAGTATCAAAGCACAGGTACATGGCGACGGTATAGTCGCTAAAACGATGGAAAAGACATCATACCTGAAAGAAACGGAACCGGTTCACGCGATTGGGATTTGCTCCCCGCCGAGGATACGAACGGAGACACTGGGAGCAATCTGGATGCCACGGTTAGCGGTGCGTCGCTATCAACATCAAGCTTGCTCAGCCCAGCGCTGACATTCGGCAACGCGATGCAACTGAGAATGATGGATCCGTTCAGAACGAACAATTGCACATTGTTCCGTTCCAACGTGGCCAAATTTAATTCAGGTTCGCCGTCAGTATGGGAGGGAGAGAAGCGCTCGGCTTGATCGTGATGTTCTTGAATCAAGGTATGGATTTGGGCGTTTTCCTCATCCTACAGTATGACCAGAGGAGGAGGAGGTAGTTTACAAAGATAGAGTAAAACAACTTGGAAAAAATGAAAACAATAAAGTTAATCAACGAACTGGATTTAGCGACGGCGAATTGAGGCAATGGCGATCGTGGCTAGAAAGCGTAATACGTCGGTGTGTGCGCGCATGATGTGATGTTTCATGACATCTGCACGACCGCACTCAAGGTGTACAGGGCGGTTGCCTTGAAGTCTCAACACAAACATTCGTACCACGACGGTCTATGCATAAAGGTCACAAGAAATGTATTGCGCCAACCTTGTTCACTAAAGGCGTACAGTAACACGAAAACAGTGGTGTAGTGTTACTGATTGGAATGTGAGCACATTATGGTATTCACCAGGCATCTTTATTGCAACATGAGGAGAGAAAATGAGCCAAGTAAAACAGGGGTAGGTAAAAACGATCATTAATGTTATGTTCAGAGTTGTGGTACGAAGGAAACACAAGACAGGCTGATTACCTCTACCACAGGGAAGCATTAGCACTAATAATGTGTAGCCAAATCTAAGACACAATAGGAATACTGGAGTAAACGGATGGGAAAGGGTTACTGGCTATTATGGTGTCAGAATAGAAGATCCCAGTAAACGATAACTAGAATATACTAAGTAACAAGATCACACAGAATACACATTGGGAAGAGAAAATGCAGGTGAACTTTGGTACTTGCTATCGCATGCTACAAGCCGTTGCCGCAGAGAAGGATTCGCATTACCATCATCATGGGCAGCATTACACCGATATCAAGCTCCGAGTGCTTAACCCTTTGTCTACGGTAATTGGATATACGTATTTTATGATATTGTTGTGTTATTCTGCTTAATTAAGGCATAAATAAAACACATGATTAATTTTTATGGATCAGATGCCAGACGCCGCCTGACAAGTGCACTCCGATGGTGACTGAAGGTACCGACGGGAGCTACTGAGCAATCGACTGCTTGTTTGAGGTGGTAACTAGAGTTATCGTCAGTAGACAAAGGGTTAAACGCCACAAACCACGGCACATTAAAATCTTGAAACATGGGGAATGGCGGGAACTGAAAAAGCTACGGAAGTTGTTGACGATTAGGAGGTGCTAACCTCTTGAATTAAACACGCATTCAATCAAGTGTAGTAAACGAGTATGACAGTTTCCTTGTGGCTTTCCCTATCACGCAGCGATAAACGGGAACAGAAAGCGCAAAGAAACCAAGACAATAAGAAACCGTCAAAATGATAGCTTCTGAGAGTGGGAGGGAAACGCGACTTACCAATGGAAACTGATTCAAATGGTTGAGCAAATGACACAGCGCCACACGCGCAGCCAGACGCACCGAGTGAATGGATTGCATGCTAGGATCGCTAGGTCGCGAGCTAGTGCTGTGTGGAGGAATCAGTGAGCAGTGTAGACCGGGAGAAGTTGTGTCCAAACGAGAGCGGGGAGACTGTGAATGATGGAAAACAAATAAGAAATAGGGGAAATATACACAAAACGGGGAGATGTGTAGTATACATACCGCGAACGAGTCTGGATTCAAAGGCACATGGCAGTCTGAGAGAAAGCTGGTAAGTGGATCTTGGAAATTAGTTGTTTGTTCGGGGTCCGATGGTCCGCTGTTCGTAACGGAGTTGGAGCAACTTGCAACAAGTGAAAGCACGTGCAGAACCCGCGGTAACAAGGCGTCCGAGGTCTCACCTGGTCGGCATATTGAAGTTGCGATTGCGCTTAGCGGTACGCAAATCGACCATTCCACGATTGCCAAAATCAGCAGCATTATCAGCTGTTGGAGCACGTGATGGTGTAAGTGAAGTGGGAATGTAAATGACAAGCAAGTGGACGGAAAAACGAAAAACTTACGCGTTTGTCGATTGGTGCAAGTTTCTTGGTACCTCTGGTGGACCACAATCTGTTCAATGTCCATGCTAAAGACTGAAAACAAGAAAATTACACTAGAAGAAGGCACGAAAGCTTGAGAATGAGCAGAAGAAGTATCCTGAAATGCAGCTCAGAAACAAACCCGAGATGCATCTGAGAGTTTAAGCGTTGTTAAAAGCATGCCGTTCGTCAACCTCCTTTCGGTCGATGTCCACAAGGAATGTACATCACAAGCGCCTGATGATCTCATGCTCCGCACTATTTCACATGATAATACAGCCCGAATCGAGAGAAACAACCTCCCCCGTAGCGTCCACAGCGTCGAGCAATACGACGTCGATCGGTGGTCTTTGCGAGCTGATGGCGTGATCTATGTTCAACCAACGAATGTAGTATCTGCTTTTCTTCAGCTTGAGGATGATACATCACACGGTACCTCCTCCAAAGTAAACCAGGGCTAGTTAAAATCTCGCCATGCTACAGCGAAGGATGTGACTATTTCTAAAGCTATACAAGAGTTTTGTGTCAAAGGGGCCTAACCGCAAATAAGTTTACGCGAACCAATGGCTCTGACAAGAAACAAATCAGAAAAGAAATTGTCACGAGGAGTAGTGACTTCAAAACTGACAGTAAAATAGATTTAACTCGACATTCACAGAGATAAAATGGTTGTTTTACGAGGAATCCAGCAGGAAAGGGAGTAGAAAGCGAACAAGCATTGTTCGCGGCTCAAGGAACATGGGATAAATGATCCCGGGTATTTAGTGAACGAGCGGCGTTATTCTCATCGTCAAAACACTTATGTATCGGGATGGATGGGAGTTGCAAAAGGAAGTCCATGCGGAAAATCGACGCCTGGATTCCCAAGTTACAAGTCTCAAGACGACTGAAGGCAAGAGCTTTTCAGAAGACAGCATTGATAACAAACTCTGAAGAATATACACCAAGCATCATAACTGCATGATATTTCATAGCTATATAATCATGATAACTCCGCCAAGGACGGTCCCAAGCCCGTCTGAGAAAGGAGGAGGGTTGGGCTTAGGGCTAGCAACCCTATCCCGTAAAACCTACATTGCTACGGAAACGATGACAACAGATCCGTTGTTCGGTCATGTCTGCAGGATGGATCCCAGTTCGCATACGAAGGTAGCCATGCACTGGCATCCGCAAGGTAAACGAAAAAGGGGACGGCCCAAGGAAACTTGGCGCAGAACTTTGGAACGCGAACTACCTGCACAAGGATTCACGGTGCAGACGGCAACGGAAGCAGCGACAGACCGGAACCACTGGCGTGAAGTTGTCTTCGCCTCATGTGCCACCCGGCATGGAGAGGTATGACTGACTAGAGTAAAACATGATAAATATGACCAATGATAGAAACGTAAAGGTTGCTTCCGACAAACTCGGACAGCTTTTGCGTGAAAGATTCGGATAGAAAGGGAATAGCAAAAAAAGAAACGAAAAAGAACCACTAACTCCACCGACAGAATAAGTTCGGTGTGGTTGGCAACACTCGAGGCAACACTGCAGGCTATGCGGCAAACATGAAAATATTTCCACCGCGACCAAAGCAAAGTGATTCTCGAACGCATCATCACCAACAACACCACAATGGCCTCGTTGGAAAGGAGGAATAGTTTTCCTACCGGTGCCGATGTGAATCAGTTCAATGACGCATTGGACGGCGAGCGCAGCCAACGCCAGGCACCTGGCCTCCACACTCACGTTGTCCTGGATCACGCGGATGAGTAGTTGCATGAGTCGGGGCTGTGAGAAACGGGAGAAACAACACACATAACATTGAGAGATCTATTTCCTTATCAGGTTGACAGTGGTTGTTTCAGGTTTCATTGGCTCGGGACGGATGCTGCGGTAGCATCCACCGGTGTTCGACAGCCGCTGACGATTTACTGGCGGTTGCTGATACCCATTTTACATCTGATAACCTAAAGGCACTGGCGGGTTGGAAGACTTGCGGTCTTCCAAGAAAAGCTGGTTCAGTACCTGGTGAGAGAGCACTCTACGAGTGTGCATTAGCAGTGTACACAGAGGAACACCAAGCTTGAGTAACGTTGAGGGTGAATGGTGAGCGTATGCAACAAACGAGCTGTCTACTCTCACACAGTCTTGACGGTAGAGGAGAAGGACGTGAATGATTAGTTGAGAAATTGCACAATCTTTCGTATAGGTATTACCCTGATTGGAACCGGTAATGAGCTTCAAATAGGAAGTCATCACAGTCTCACTGCCATTATTTTGTAGATACACTTTCATCGATCGGTTTATAACGATGAGAGGACACGTACAGGATAAGAAAGAGCGCTACAGACTACGATCGAATCGAATCCATTCAAGTGATGGAACATCACCTACTTCGTTTCATGCTACAAAACGTCGAGCAGGAGCGCTACGATGAATAGCACGACAATATTTTACATTCTGTAACAAATTTTCCATTACAAAATTTACTAAAATTCAAGCAAGAAATTGTTTCAACTATTTCAAATATTAGTTAAACTGGAAAACAAACTTTACAATGGATCGCCTAATGCAATTTTTTGGTAATGTTTTGATTCTGACAGACTAATGATGCTAATGTTCACAAGGTTACGGGTAAAAAAGTATGTGCATTACCAACACTAAGTTGGCTAAGACATGCAAAGGTCATTGTTAGCGCTGAGCATGTTAAACCAGACCGGTGAGATAAACACCAACTGGCGTGCTCCCATGCAGCATAAGTAATTTCATAATGGTGTTGTTTGTGCGCTGATCAATTAGCCCGCTTGCTTAACCCATGTTTATTCGCTACAGAACCCCAGATGAACGGATGTGCAATCTGGCAGTGCATCTGTGCTGTGCAGCTAAACCGGCGATAAATTGATCAGCCACCGGCATGCGGAAAAACACTGGAGTCTCACTGCCATTGCTATTTCCTTTTCCATATCTATCTAGGCGTGGGCAACCTGACAGTATCTTCGCCCACGTGCAGTCTATGAACGTGTATCACTTTGCCTGGATCTGGCTTGTTATTTCATACGTCATACACAGAACCGGCGCCAAATTGCGGAGATATCTGGTTCATGCACCTTGTTGATTACAGTCATACTAGCTTTTGTTATTTCATCCGCGTACATTCGTTTACTTTATGACCTGTGTCCAGAAAATGATCTGGATCTGAAAGGGATGGATCCCGAATCATTGACTTATACTCACCAGAATTTCAGGGATGCTTTCCCTGGTGGCTATCCAAGTACTGAGCAATTTAGACGTTCGACATACCAAATAATAGTGTCTAATCCCTGAGACGCAAGAATAAGAAGTGGAGCATTCTGCCTCTTTTATACTATACTCGCATGCCAAACAAACTTATTCCTAGGAATGCGCCTTGGACTTAAGGTATGAAGATTTTAGTTCGTTAAACTTTTTCCGCGTATCTTGCTCGGTTCGATTGGCGCCTAATTAAACTCTTGAGTACAACCATGATCTGCAAATAGATGGCGAACTTCTTTTCGAGCACGCTTTTAAGCGGCAGCATCCCTACAGCGTTTAAATTTGTAGAATAGCGATTTTGCTACTGACCCAAATAACTTATTCGGATGAACTGAAGCGTATCGCGAAACCGCAACAATTGGTTTATCGCGCAGCGGACGTTGTGATCACACCTGTACTGGTGTGCAATTGCTCAAAACTGTGCTAACTTGATTTGCCAACGTCACCGAGCTGCATGCGGAAACACCCTGGAGTTGCACTTTTTCTTTCTTACATCTGTGTAGGCCTGTGCAACTTGACATTATGCTAGCCCACGCACACTCTGTAACTTTGTAGCAATTTGTGAGGCGTGTGATGACATATATGCCCCTACACAGAAGCAGCAGGTGAGGGCGATAGTTGATTTAGATCTCACCGGTCGATCTCAACAAGCTCAGCGCCTAAAATAACCTGTGCGTTTCCAAGTCAACATGGGTCAGGTAAACGCAATTTAAACCCGAGGCACTCATGTTGTGAAGAAGCTTCGGTAGCAGAAAAAAACTATAACCTGTTATAGCCGATTCATCACAAATTTTCAATTTGTAGCCATGGTTTACCGTTCAGTCTCAAACATATTCCAATATTTCGATCAACACGGTTCCCGATGATGTTAATGATGATTTTGATTAATTAAACATGTTCATGCTGAAACGGTCGGGGATTAAAAGAAGCGAGCCGTATGTCAGGCTAAGGATTTTAAACAGCTTTAAAGTAACGGGACATTTCATCAGTGCGAACTAATGGACTATCGCAGCCTCCGTAGAAGTGCGAGTGCAAGTTGGTGAGCTCGGTACACTTTGAAAACCGAGTGATTCACACAGCACGAAATTTCAGCGCTCACCTTCAAATCCGAGCAAGTCATCAAATTGAGCGTCGTCTCCCCGTCTGGTGCCAAGCAATCCAAGGATCCAAAGTGCGATGAATAACAAGACAACGTGCAAACCATGGTGATCGCTTCAGCCCGTGGAATCTGGCCGGAATGAGATAGGACAATGCTACATCCGACAGCAGCTAAGGTAAGCGGAAACCCGAGATATGTGTAAACCCATCGAATAAGCACACATCCTTCACCAGTTTCGTGTTGTTTCGAATCAGTACTTAATCCATTACCTCCCGGCGATCTCATATGAGATCACTTAAAAATAACAGATTTCTTAATTATCTGTCTGTATATACGCATATATAACCTCCATGCTATATCTAATAGGTATATTTCTCTGATATGCACATGAGATTTAAAAAAATACGCTTTAAATTAATTGATATACAATATTGAATATATCGAAATTGTACTCAGGAGAACTGTTATGGGAGGTAATGGGTTAAGGACAGTATCATCCGAGTGGCTGTAACTAAGGGAGGAATGATAATTAAATGGTACGAGATTATTGCAGACAACCCTATCAATTCACACACGCAACAACGCACTTGTGGATACGGTCAAACACCGACACACGATTAAAATATGCTTATTTCTTATGGATCATTCATGATAGATTATATGCTGACCAAGTGCTGCGCGGGCTGATAGAATGCATGCGAGCTGAGATAGTCTCAACTTGACCGGAATCGGATAGAAAGTCCAAAAAGTAATAATACCCGAGAGCTCTCGACTGAAGCTTACAGCCAAAATTTGGTGCTAGAATTAATAAAATGTCGTTAACTTTACAAAGCAAACAGAGAAACGAATAAAAATTAACCGACACAATTCAACCGGAACGAGATTATCCAAAAACGGAAGCATGAAGAAATATCTGATTAAACTGAGATGATAATCGAAACACAGCACACCAAAATCTAGAAGAAAGTCCCGCCAGAGCAAAATGGTTGGATTTCAAAAAAGTGATCAACATACCTCAGCACCGGGATTATGGTTGTTCAGTATACCGGTGATGCCTTTCAGGAAATCCATCAACAAGATATGTACGCCCGGGAGCTCGGAAGCAAACAGCCGCATACCGCACGAGCGAACGATTTCATTGACGTAACGCTAAATGAGCAGAAAGCGAGGTAACGTGAAGCAACACGAGTCATACGCAAAGGTCAAAAGGGGAGAAAAAAGCTCACCTCCTCTGGGCTGTTCAAAAAACGATGCAATGTCCAATAGAACATGGTGAGCAGTTCCCAGTTGGGCAGTCTGTCTGGAGGTCGAATCATAATGTCACAGAGTGTACGGATTGCGGACATTTTGATTGCTTCCGGTTTGCTGGACGATTTCAGTGCCTGAAGCGGGAGGATAAGGGTACAAAAGGTAGTATAATATGAAAAATAAATGAATAAATTCACACGGCAAAAGCATGAGGTGTTGAAACACGAAACAATAATCGATCATATCCGTAGAAAAACTCAGGGCGGACGGTGTGAGCAATGCTAAAGCATAGGGTCGAAAGCAAATCCAACGGTCTGACATCATATTGGAAGGGAGGACGAAAATCGTTCATTTCGATTTAAGCGGCTGTCGGACAAGACAGTCAGATTGGCATATTTTGTTATCAAGCTGATCCGAAATAAGTAGACGAATCACGTGAAAATAAAATAAAGAAACAAAGAGAATGTGTGAGAGGAATACACGCTCGCTAACGAAAAACAATGCTGTGCAAACCACTCAACAGTTTGCTATGCGGACGATAGTTGTCAAACTGTCAAGGACAAAAGAAAAACATCTCCCTAATAAGGAAATTAATCTTGGCGTAAACTTGACAGATAAACATTTAGACAGATAGATATAAAAAATAGGCGAATTTTTGAGGAATGACGGTAAAGGCATCAATGATGACGGTTGTTCATTTCGGTACAATACAACAAAGTTTCTTAATAACGTCAAAGTACCGCAGATAACACCTATTTGCTATCCTACCTTCGATCATAAAGACTTACATAATCACGTGACTAAGTCTCAGATAGTACAAAAGAAGCTTAAATACATAGAAGACGAAATCCTCACCGGTGGTATGTAACACAATATATATTAACAAATCTCGGAGGTCAAATCAAGTGCAGCACACAGCTGATACATTCGAATTAAGCACAGAACCAATTTACCTCGAAAAGGATGGGGGCAATATGCTCAAGTGGCGGGCAAAACTTCGCTCTGGGACGAACGGAAAGCAGGGACACCTCTTCCAAGTGTTGAAACTGCTGGATACGCAACAAGCAACCGACCAAATCGGACAAATACGCGTACACTTGCTCCAAAATAGCAACGTTCGATATGTGATTGATGTTCCCGAGGATGCCCAGGAATCGTCGCCAACAAACAACCACCGAAACCGCAGTCCATCCACGTGCGGGACCCCCAGCCAGCACGCAGCGTGGGGATGAAGCCGAATCGTCAGGTGACCCATCACCCCGTCTCTTCACAAGTGTACCCGAAGCGGTATCTTCTCCTGTGAACGAGAGAAATTCATTGATGTAGTGCGCATAATGACTGCATCATCTGGAGCGGAACGCAAGAACGAATGTACAGTCTACCGGTAATGGAACAACTACTGAGATTTTGTGCCCGGTAGTAAGCAAATGTATAAGTTTAATTGTGATGAAAGAGACGTGCGCATTAGAGATGAACACCAAACAGAAAGTGAAGTTCATGAAACCGAGCTTGAAATGGAATGAAGCAATTAGATGCACGCATGCAATCAGGCGGTACCGGACAGCCACAGACTGCATAGACAGATACATCAGAAAGAGATAATACAATGAGACTCTAGTGTATTATCGCATACCGCTCAATACCGGTGGCACGGTGTTCCCAGTTTAGAACAAATGAACTGCATGACTCTACATCTATTGGAGGTTTCTTAATAGTTTGAAGCAACTACGAGATACCGGGTGCTTAAACCGACGTAAATGCCGTATTTCAGCCTCAACATCACAACACTCAGTCAGATGTGCTGCGACATGTTCTGTTATTTCGTAAACCCAACAATATTGAAGATTAAACATAGTATACCTGTTTCGGCACGCAATACTATATCAGCCAATGCATGCAATAAAATCACGAGCCTGCATTCAGGCAAAGTGCCGCGTAGTCAGAAACTGCACTAAGATACCGTCAGGTTCCCAAGACCTAGACGGGTATGAGAAATGGTAGTGAGAATCCACCGTTCAGCGGAGTACTGAAATATTGTATACTGGCACATTCGTGCAGTTTATGTCTGTGTGGCATTTGGCACGTCTCTAAGTGTATGATTTCACTCATGAGACTGAGAGTAGGACTACCGGTAGAGCTAATGAAAGATGTTCAGTGGTGTTCCGTCAAAAAGTGTGACAATGAGTTTAGACAGCGCAATTTCGCGCAAGAACCGATAGGAAATAGATCGATAACGAAGAGCCGTATTTATTTTAACAACCGATAAATTGAAAACCAACTGCGTCATCGTGTTAATCCTACTGCCAGTGTTCATTTATGGTCACGTATGAACAATTGAAACACTATCGTGGAATATGCAAAATCAATGTGACAAACAAGAAAAACGAAAACAAAAGATGGTAATCCGTAACACGCACGGATAGTGATTTAATGAGGTTGCCGTAGCATTTAACAACAATTACTGTACGTAAACGCAATCGCAGTGCGGTGATTGCAGTTCTTCTGCGTAGGAATCCACGTTCGTCAGACGGTGTGAGCAACCACAAAGGTCGTTTAATGCATTTTATGCAGAAAAAAGCACACACCAGATCAAAACAATATCCACACAAATCTGTGCACTAAAAGCAATAGAAGCACGCAAGTCCGTTAAACGTCACACCATGGAATAGTAGACCAGGTTATCACAGCTATGGTGTGTGTGTGTTGAAAAGACACCGGTTCTCGTGTTAAGTGCACGACTTGTCACAACCACAAATCGATTTTTGAATCGGTCAAAAACGAATACACTGTGCAAATTGGTTTGAGCGCTGAGGTCCCAATGAGACTGATTCACACCGTCACACGATGAGAGGCGTATATAGAGGTAGTGTCAGAAATGGTTTGACGCTCGTGGCTAACAACATCACGACCAGCAACAGGGCAAGAAAACACAGTGAAACTAGCCCCGGACAGCCAACGACGAAAGAAAGCGGGTGATCCGCGGAAAATCAAGCCCCGACGCACACATCATCGTCATCATCATCACGAAGTACAAATCTGGAGCCAGACAAAGTGCCAGGCAATATGAAGCAGGAAAAGCAGATAAGCAAGCGCGTGAAAAAAGGGAAAGCAGGCAAGCGGAATTGGCAAAAGCAAATGCGCAAAAGCAGATTGTTTTTGTAGTTTCACTGCATGCGATTTTGTGATGTGACGAATACGTCCAACAGAGCCTAGCGCTACAATGAGTTTCTTCATCCCAACGTGCCACGTCATGGACTGGCCACCCGATCGTTTCTCCCAGCTTCTGCAAGGCTCTGCGAATAAGACGCGGTACGGTAAACGGTGACTAGGCATTCTTGCAACATGTCCCAAACATCGCAAACGAGCAAGCATCAACATTTCTCTCAGTCCACGGCCACCTCGTCCTAACACCCGCTTGCAGACATCTATATTTTTAACACGATGCTGCCACCGAATGCGAGCAATCCTACGCAGGCCCCGACGCTACCGTACAGGACATTGTAGCATTAGGACGCAGCCAAACCGCTTAACGAGTGTCGCTTGAGGAAAAAAGGAAAGCAGCTGCCACGACTGGTGTGGATTTAACTCACTCGCTGGGAACGTCGATAAAGGATTAAACCGGATGGTAGTGTCTGCGTCGGACATCGAATCTGGAGTTGTGGCCGCTGGGGAACAAAAGGCAAACAGTAAATGGGGATAAACGAGGTTATTTTGATCAGCATAAGTTGACAATCAAGCTTACTTGCGAAAAAAGGTTTCCGTGGTGGTTTCTCCGGGTTGGTTGGTAATACCTTAAAAGACAAAAGAAGAAAAGTTGTGTGTGTGTGATGGAAATGCATGCAAATGAGCATTTTTGTTATCGACTGGCAAAGTTTGAAGGTAATTTAGCAATGAGAAAAATCTAGAAACATTTCGTGCATTCACCAATGAAGACGTATGTGTGCTAATGAAAGATGTGAGCAAGAGAACAAAAGATCGATCTGGGTATTGATAGAAAGTTGATTGATTGAAGAATAACCTGCACTTGCAAGGGTAGTGATACATTGAAATTGCTACAAAACTAGTCATGGCAACAGCATAAAGTGCATGAATCTCGAGATGTACCAAAAGTCAAGAACTGAAAGTTACTATAAAATGGTTAGAAAGTAGGCTGCAAGCATGTGCACGTTTGCGAAAAAATCGATCAAGCTACAATTCAGCTGGGTTTCGTGAGATACAAAAACGATCATTGATCGCATTAAAACACACGCAGAAAACAACGAAATGAAAGGAATGAGTGATTAACCTTGTCATGAATCACGTGAACATAAAAGCTGATGAATGCAAATGATTTAGACGGTCAATCGAATGAACAATTACGAGCACAGCACCTGTTGCGAGGTAGGAGAAGTTTCCGGGGAAGGAAGTGAATCACGCCCCACCACACCACCGGGGCTAAGTGACGACTTATAGGCAGTGGGACTGCGCGGCGATGATCCACTGGATTTGTGGTCTCCCTCTTGCACTGATCTGGGAATTGAATGGCAGCGCGCACGACTATCCACCGCAGAGATGAACGCGCGATCTTGACTGCTGCGAGGGCGATGATTGCGATCGCCTGATGGGGACGAGGTTCGTGGGAGGAGATCGGACATGCCGTATGTGGGATCATGGACAGAGGTGATTCGCGTTCGAGCAATACACTAGTGGGATAAACAACAGCGATGCTTACACTTCCTGAGCGAATAAATTCACTTTATATTGTTTTTGATTATTATTATTATTGTTATTTTTCAATCGTTTGTTGGCCTTCTTCGGTCAAAGTCGACTGTAGCTGTACATCGCCAGCGTATCACCGTTTCAAATGACAAAACAGTCAGACTCGGGAGGAACAATCTTTGCCACAGCGAGAGACAGGTCGATCAGCGATATTTAAACGCAGTCTGTGTGTCCAGCAGTCGAAAGCAGAGTCTGATCTACCCCTAGATTGAAGACAACGCGTTGAATAGAGACAGCGGTCGATAGCATGTTTTTCTCAACTCATCAATGCCATGAGCTTTCATATCCACTGCCTAAAGCTCGACTTCCTGATTCTAACTCTTCATAGAGTAGCTTTTTTGGAAGCACGACCATTTCCCGATTATTTTAACACAAAAGTCATTTTTCGGAAGCATTTCAGTCGTGGGAATCAAGGTCACAAAAATCGCAAAAAGGAATTTTGTCTCATTCTGAAATCTGCCTAGATCTGGGGGATTATCTACGTCGCAGTCTGACAGCAACCTTGAAGATTATTTACCCGGGAACGCAATACGAAACGAAATCGATACAAAACAGTGAGTGTTTCTAGCCAGACCCGAAATTAGCGGACAAAGTGTGCTAGTCGTCAATAGAAAAGTTTTACAAGCCCGATAGAAAAAGAAAAAAAACGGTAACGAAACAAGTCATTAGAATGATGTGCGGTTAGAAAATGCAAAAGGTGGCCGTTAACAAGCAGCAGCAGCATATGAAGTTGCAAAGAATGTGCTGATTAAATTGCATGCGTTAGAAGTAGAAATATCGATTAAAGATCAATGGACAATATATATCACGTGGAATCGGAGATCGAATTGTGGCCAGATATTGGTAAAAACGGAAACGCAAATACAGATTTGCCAGACGACTTTGGCACAGACACTGCAATGGTGCAGTACTGCGCAAATAGTAGCGTTTTAAATTGATTCTTTTTTTTACAGAGAAATGAGTTCCACGCAGAAAGACGCTGAAGTCACACTGAAATTATCCATCTCTCGTATCAGTCAAAGACTGACCAACCGATGAGTATCTCACTTAACGCGTAGTTTGAGAGTATGAGACACTGCACATGGCTTCAGACTTGTAATTCCATCATACCCGACTTTAAATGAGACATGGTATGACAGCACATCATCATCATCATCAAAGACAGGAGTACACCGGTAGCAAGTAACAAATGCGCTTGAGCGTATGAAATCACAAGCCTGATCCATGCAAAGTACCGCACAATCAAACTGCATGTGGGCTAAGATACTGAGAGGTTGCCCAGGCCTAACCAGATTTGAGGAAAATAATTGCAGTGAGACTCCAGCGAATTCAAAAATACAGAGACTGGCGGGATTTGAAAAACTGCGGAATCTATTGATATGTGAGCTTAACAAACTGGAATGAGATGCCTATATCTTAAATGGAACATGCATTAAAATCGAAATTCGTGAACGAGTGAAACAACATCAGCACGACAGCTTCCTCGTCACTCCACAATTAAGCAAAACACTCCAAGAACATGTTTAGTGCTAGACCGCCACTAAAACGGCTTCCAGACATATCCTGAAGGATAACGAGCCACTGTGATACCTGATCGCGGGGACCCCAGTCTGGAAAACGGTCTACTACGACGTAATAAAAATTATCAGTTAGGGTCTTTAGCTGCTTATGCCGTGTGAAGTTTTGCCTACCACGAGTTCTACGCCAATCGGGATATGTGTGTGAATCTAGCTAGCTGGTCGACGCGCATGGATCACAGGTCTGAATGACTGCTTAATATCTAAAACATCTGAACATCATGGTTCGTTGTACGAACCCTATATAACAGTGGCATATAAGTATAACTCTGTTTATCACTCTCCACCTGACGACGGCAAACAGCCAGAAACCGGTAGTGGAGTGTAAGGGATGGGGATGTGAGCAACACTTTACTTTAGAACGGATACTGTTTCAACGTTCCAAATGACAGATCAATTAAAAAGTGGTACGATAAACAAAAGCTCACTTCGGACGGAGAACCTGGAACACCATGCAGGGATAAATTGCTTGAACGGCGAGGCACCAAAGTGCCATACTGAGGGCTAACATTTTGTGTATCTATTCCGAAAGAACCGCCATCCGAATGAACAGAACGTAGCGTACTGTCCGGTGAACCAGCAGAATCACATGTCTCCAGAGGACGCGTCGTTTCCAGGGCCAACGGTTTTCTCAAATCCGACTGCCGAGGAGAATCGAACTTATCCAGACCGAGATTCACCGGCTTCACTCCATTCAGCGCACTATCCACTGAGGTTGCAGCGACTGTGGACTGGGCAAGATTGGCCGATGGCGGAAATGTAACTTTAGACGGGGGTTCCGCGAGAGGTCGTGGAGAAGATGCTTCGTGAAACGATTTGGGACGAGCGCGACTGACAGCTGAGAATAAAAAGGAACCCGATTGGAATAAATAAACTCGACAAGATATGCATACTTTGATTTCGACGTCTTGGAGACGTGTAAGTGAACTCGCGACTTATTGCATGAATGATTGCCATCGACAGTACTCGATAAAAAGCTGTACTACATTACCGATCAAAATTACGCCCACCCGGTACAAGTGTACATACAAAACTGTGATGCGGCTACACGCTCACCAAAATAGCTCCCTTTAGACGATCTGGTCACGAAGTATTGAGCAATTTAATGAAAGATAGTGAGTGACGGACAATTGGATAAATCATGCGCATCTTAATAAAACCAGACCCGATGAGCAAACGCCATTTTGAAGAGAAAAAGTATGATAAGAGATACCGATACCAACGGGACAAGCAATAGGAAATACAGTTGTGAGTTAAAAAGCAACGGGTCGATAAATGACCGGATACTCAGGTTGACTCAAGCATTGATGTATATATTTTCTGTTTATTCATCAAGTACAACTACTTTCTGAGATGAACGCCTCAGATCGTCACTGTTGAAAACTGCAAGCTTGAGCTAGTGCATCACTTCTCATGTCTTGGTTCAAATATTGCGGATAAGCCTTGTTAGATACTGGGGATGCATAGGGCGGATTCGTAGAGCAACGGCCATTTCGTTCCGGTCGAAACCCCGCGTGTGGGTCAATCACAAGCAGCGTGGCAGCGAAACCTGGACCCCGATGCAAGACACGAACAGAAGCTGAACGCTGCTCATCCGTCGCATCTTGAGCATGGACAGAGTAACAAATACGAAAGCTGGTCTACAAAGCACGTTTATAGTAAAGTGATTGTGTCGTGCACATTGGCAGGATAATATCTATAGAATGGAAAGCTGTCACACTAATTAAAATCAACGTTGTGAGGATCGCACTTGTAGCACAAGGACGTTTGTAACACTGCGCGAGAGAGATCTCTACTTTTAAATCGGATTGCATAGTCATGTGAAACGGGCGGAGCAGGAAATCAACAAGTGTTTGCGATACGCATTCATGGTTGACATCAACCAGAGCCCAAAAAACCACTAGTCCAATTATACATTCTGATAACGGGGTATCTGGAAGATCATCCCAGATATATTCTAATGATTCGAGTAACGAAAGTAGTTGTTATTGCAATGACGGATCTTTGGTGTTGCTGTTTTTTCTCTTAGATGATTGATTGCGGTCTCAATTGTGGCGTGAGCCCGGAAATGTTTTGCCTCACTTTTCATCTACACAACCGAAAGATGTCCATCAAAACATTTAGTGAAGCAGCAAGGACGCTGAAGAAACTGACAGAAAACTTTGACTTATAACCCAAACAACCTGAATGAATGGACAGCAATGCACAACCTTGGTTCTTCCTAATGAGGCCACTTGAGCTCATGAAAATGGTCTTTATTTCTGGCTTCATGAGGACGGATAGGCAGTTTTAGAGCAATGGCTGCCGTGGTTATTTTTCTATACCCATTTTACACTGATATAGTGAGGAACGGGATTTAGGGACACAAAAAGCTCATTTGCATATGTCCATCACACACACACACACACACACACAACACGACCGGTTTTTGTACTGTTTGCATTCATCAGGTAGGAACAGTAAGATCTTGATCTGCATGAGCTTAAAACTGTGGAAGAATGGTAAACAAGTTGCGCGTGTATGCCGCTGTTGGGTAAGGTTGGTATGACCCAATTGTTCTATCACGAAACCGGTCGTGGAGTGTGTGTGCGTGCTGGAAATGCAGGCAAATGAGCTATTTTTTTCATGATCATGGGTTAAAAGCGGTGGAACAGGTTGGTCGTTCTAACCTTATCCAACAGACGGATTTAGGCACATCTTGCCAAATGTGCAACAACAGCTGGAGTATTAACAAGAACCTCTAAAAAGACAAACGTGACAAACAGTAACCCAGTGCGCGTCCAACCCCGTCGAGGCTTAAATTCCTGCAAAATATCGTGTGTGGGTGTGGATGATATCGCAACACTGGATCCCATCAAAATGCCACACCGTCGTAGACTGCATGTGAGCTGTCAAGTTGCACATGCCAAAACAGATGTGAGAGAAAAGAAAATGGCGATGAGACATCAACTGGTTACCGGTGGCAAATCAACTTAACAGTGTTACGTCCGCAGCGCAGAAGCACTGTACAATCACGCAATAATGCATCCTTGACATGAGTGTAAAGACTGGCCAGTCACGTGAACTCTACCACTACCAGATAAGGAGAGACAACAATAACGTTAAACGTAGAGGAAGGTGATAAATGGGGTCGAGGAATCAACAGGCCGTAACCCACCTGGATCAGGCTTTGCGTTCAATGTACGCTTCGCCTTGTTCACCGTGCTCAAATCGACCCCGTAAACAAGTTTGGCCAGCACATTGGTCAAGCTCTGCATAACTTTCTGAAATGGAAAAGAGGCATATTTATTTGGTTGATTACAACGCTGCCGGATTTTTGGTTATTTGACGTCATCAGACAGAAACAACAAGCTTAGGTTCCGTGAGCATGTCTCGCACAATTGGTGAATTGAAGAATATTTTGTGATCGTGGATTACATCTGGAATGGGACAGAAAGATGATAGAAAAAGCGATGTGAGGTTGAGGCGCTGATAAACGCAACACCCAAAGGAACACAATTGCGCGCGTTGTGCCCGAGATCAACGTATTAAATCGGATATGTTGGACCTCATTTTCGTCGAGACATTTTTTGTGGTTTTTCAGTCCACGCTGCTGATAGATTATCCAATTTTTCTCAGACCTTCAAGTCAACAAAGGAAATATCTTACGCCATGGACGCTTTAACAGATTTACTCAATACTACGATGTACAGATGTGCAATCGGGCAGTACTTTGTGCTGTACGGCTAACATCGTGCTGAATTGATTGGCCAGAGGTAGTGAGGTGCATGCTGAAACACGCCGGAGTCTCACTACCATTTCCTGTTCTTTTTTCTTCCTCATATCTGTCTAGGCCTGGACAACTTGATAGTATCTTAGCCCACGTGCAGTCTCTGACTGTGCGGCACTTTGCCTGGATCAGGCTTGTGCTTTCATACCATACCATACCGAACTACGAAGGTTTTAGTGCGCCAGTCGGAAAAATATCCAACAAGAATAGTGAATACTGGAAACATCATGTAGGCTATCGAGCTGAAATTTCGTCTGGTCTAATCTGGACGCTCAACGCGATGTCGTTGGTGGGTCAAACGAAATCCGACGATTTGAAACCCTCCGTACAATCTTCAATTTTATAACTTCTACAATAATCTTTCCCGCGAAAATTGTGTGTTTAAATTAGCAGGTTTCGATGAAATATCACGTAAACGCATCATCATCACCATCTACGAAGCGCCTAACATTTTAAATCACTCAACAATTGGTATTTAGGTCAAAACGAGAACGGACGAAAAGCCTTGTGAAATACAAAGGACAACAGATACACACACCCATATCACTGAAACGCTGCGACGCATCACAAACCGTAGCACATAATCACAGATCGATCGCCATTTCTACTTGAGCACACGCTCGTTAACGCGCAAAACGACAGAGACTAAATCCTGTCCAAGAATTGGGGGATCGGATTTATTATCATAAAAGATGAAATCGATGATGCGTAAGGATTATCTTATAGCCAACGTGGTGATACTGGACCGTTTACAAATGTAGTGATTTCAACAAAACATTGAAAATATTATTTGGAGAGATGGTGATCTATATTGAGTTCAGCGGTATGGATCGATACGGAAACGGATCATCACACACTTGGTAGTCTAAAACGGCTCCAAAGGTTGTCATAGCCGGGGGTGGCAGTGGGGATAACCTCCCACTGTTTATAAAATGCTCCCATATGGCGCGTCTCAAATAGCCTCTGACAACCAAGTCCAGCTTCTGGCCTGCACGAGTGGCTCCCCGAGCCCGGCGGAACTGCTTCTACCAACAGGAGAAGGGGCGAATGCGAGTGACTGGCGCCTGAAAATCAGTTTGCTTCGGGCAGATGGAGCTCGTTAGCCTAGGAGGGCATTTTATCTAAGGGAAGGAAAACCCTGATTTTTAACCTCCGCTGTCTTGCGGGATACCCGATCGCGGGAAAGGCTTCGGGAGAAAACCCTGAGGAAAATATCTGGAACAGAGTCGGGTAGACGGTTATTTATTTAGTGCAAACCACCTCTTTCTGGCAACTCTCTACTGGCTTGCAGGTCGCACTTGGTTGTGCAAAGGCTAGAGAAGCTGACTCGAACAAATGCCGAGTCTTGCTGGGGACGCCGCTTTGTACCCAAATCCCCAAGAACCTTCATTGAAGCCGACTCATCCTCCAGGAGGAGATAGTCACACAAAAGCAAAGTAAGTAAGTAAGTAAGTATTCTTCAAAAAGAGATAGGCGTATGCTTTGTTCTTTGTCATATGCATAATTAACACGTTTAACGAATTGCGGTTCCATCGTGTGGTGTGATTCGAAGTGACGGTGATTCATTTTGAAAGGTTAACAGCAAACGTGAATGGTGAAGCAATCGATATCTGGACATGAGACGGCGGTGAGTTCTTTGGATTGTGCGTCCTCGATGTGGTGGTCGAAAATGTAGGGAATGTTTGGAGCGTAAAAGCCTTTGGCCTCAATAGACCCGACCTAGTGCCCGCCAGGCCAATATCGTTAAGAATCACAGATCGCATTCGGAAAAGGTTGATAGCCAGCTATCCATCTAAACAGCGACGAAACCAAATGCATGACACGCAAAGAAATTCAAAGCAATGCTCGACGGATGAATCGCATACAAAATAAAAAGCACCATGACGATTCATAGCACCGATGAGTCAATAACAGAATCAAGGCTCACTGAACTTGATGTTACTGTCTCCACCTGATGACGGCAAACAGCCAAAAACCGGTAGTGATGTGTAGGGGATGGGGATGTGAGCACCACAATACATGAGAATCAAGTATATTTCAGTAAATACAAAGCAATGGCAATGGACACTTCTGTTACTAACCTTCCATACGGTAATAACAGCTGGCCAGTGTGTGAGCTGCGAATAGACCGACATGCACTGATTCCACGGATCTTGTCCAATCGGGGTTAAGAGAGAGGCCCTCAGGAGTGCTCCGTTCATGGTCTACACATTGGAAGAGAGAGCGAGACGGTGAGTGATTGGGGTTGAGGAAGATCGATTCGGTTGATAGTCAATGAAAAATACCTGGAACAAATTATGGATAAGCTTCTCGTTACTGAGCCAGGAGTTCTCTCGTCGATCAGATGGAGATGTGCCAACCAGAGTGGACTTCATTACTCGGAGTAAAATGGACAACAGGCAAAGCCTGAGAATGGAAAAGCGAAAGAAAACAACGTTATTTGACGGATCAAGTACAAGGTTAAACAGAGCGAGCTCAATGAACACCAAACCTAATGCTATTATCTGTATGCGGTGAGACCAAACAAGCCGAAAACAACCTTGACGTGTAAGTGCGAGGGATGATAGTAAATGGCTGAAGTTGAACGGGGTGACAGTTTGGTTCAACATACGAATATAAATCTTTATAGATTATAACTGGCAGTCCGAAATAACTGCTTATAATGTCAGCTTAGTGGATCCGTGTTTCAAGACTCAGCGAATAGCTCAGCAATTGCGTCTCACGATGTGATGCTATACAACCATTCCGATGCGGCATTGTTTAGTGAACGAGCGGAAACCAACATTGAGGTTATCAGGTGCCCAGTCGGGCAATTACAAACAATGGGTACGAATTTCTTCGTAGGAAACCCGTTATCAGTGGGTAAAGCAAATGCGCTGAAGGTTCAAGATGAAGCTCCTTCAAACGAAATTACTACAGACGGCCGGGGAGTATCTTACCCCGGCCGGCCAGTATCTTAGCCCACGTGCAGTCTCTGACTGTACGGCACTTTGCCTGGATCAGGCTTGTGCTTTCAGACACATACATGATTGTTGTAGCTTACTTGAATTTGTTCTCCGAGCTTGTTGAGTTTGCATCGGACGTTTCGTTGCCAGACTAGGAAACATCTTCAGCGATTGTTGGCAAATTGACTGCTCGAAGAACACTGACGATGTATTTGTCAACAACGACCCGAGCTACAAATATTCCAAACAATACTAACATACATGATTGTTCACATGTCTCGTTGTCCAACTATTTCATTGAAGGTTTTCACGCACACATCAACCCTGTCTATTTAACACCACTACACTTCCAATATTAATGCTGGCAGCAGTTCTTCACGACTGGCAACTGGTGGTTGACTATTGAAGCAAGCTTTAACCACGTGCCGGTATAAGGCTTACGTAATTTATTGGCAGTACCCTATAACAAACGCAAAAGACTTGAACTCAATCGCCAGAACATAAGCTGCTTATCGGAAAACCGCCTCCACGGCATTTATTCGATACGTCATATAATTTTTGTTGTATATTGCCAGGGTGGATTCTACTTGCAGGTGTCCAGTTAGTCCACTGCTTACACTCCGTCTAGTTAGTGATAATGGATGAGGTATTGTCCGGGAAATGGGGAACGGTTTTATAGACTGAAACTTTAATACCAATAGTGTGCACGATATTTCAAGGGTACATCAGAGTGAAGGAAGACGTATTTTACTTGCGGCCTCGATATATGCACCTGAGAACAGTGATGCAATGGAATTGAAAGATAAAATACACCGGAAGCTTCGATTAAGCTTGCTTAGATGACTCACGGGTGGTATAATATTGCTACCGGCGATTTTAAATTCCGAGTAGGACGCATAACTCAGACTGAAAAATAATAAATATCAGGCTACCGACAAGAAAACGGGAGATATTGTTGTCCACTTGGAGTGATCACTTTTCACTAGCTCTTCTTCACGCATTCCAAGCATCATCTAGCAAGTTGGCGGTTCCCGGTTCAGTGAGCATAAGCCAAAAACCGCTGACCATTACTTGAGTGCCAGTTATGACTCTCAACACGAAACAGAGTTAGCAGTTGGTTGGCGACCATACCAAGCACGAACACCTCTTCTTTGATAGCTGGAAAAGCATGATTTCTGGACTCGTTAACGCTTATCCTCAAAGCGGATGGCTCCGATGAAGTGAAATCGCTATGGATACATTTTGAGCAAGCAAACGCGCTCGACAACTCTGTTTCTCAAGGGTTTAACGACTTGCCAAGGGACGCACCTATGAGTCACTCATTTGAATCGCACAGTGCCAAATCTCATCTACCCAAAATTTCGTATGGATGCTTAATTTGTCGGTTGAATCCATAATTATCCGAGATCACAAGGGGAGATAAACGGATGTAGCAACTAACCCGGGACATCGCTAATCTTTCGGCATTGGTTAAGTTATGGGTTTTCACCTATTTACGCGAGAACACCCCTTCGGCGATTCGAACGGACGGTGACCGAAGGTTTTCGCTCTGTGTCTTTTGCAAGGTAACCCTCACGGTTGATAACAACACCTTGTTTGCGACTCCGAAGTCAGGAGCCGCGTTTTAGGAAACAACGGTAAAAGCCTTTGAACAAGTATTACTCGACGTCGCCAATCTTTGATGATATCCTAAGTCCTAAGTATGACACCGGAGCAGATAGCAAGCACTGTACAGACTGGCGTAGAATGACGTGCAAAAGTGGCCTGAAAACTTTACTTGATGATAAATGAGTGCGCTTGCCTGGGTGAGGTGGAAGGACAGAAGAGAACGTATATCATTGTCACAGTGGTGTTTGGGCTGGGATACTGTCAGGTAGTCCTTCCCTGGACCGGGGAGAACAATTAAGGTTCTCGACCGATGTTATGCTGCTGCTGCTGATGATGATGATAATGTATGCTCAGACACGTTTATGACGACGGCGTTTGATCGACATCTACGAAAACCAGTTATCATTTGTCTTTTCTAATAAATCATAAATATCAATTTAAGTTGCAAAGGAAAATAGAAAAAAGCCGTGGAAATGGGCAAAGATAGTTGACTATTTTACAGCTTTCTGTCTATCGCACTTTGTTGAGGAGTACCACAGCACAGCAGTGAGACCTGGGTTATTCACGCAAGACATGAACGGAAGCTGATTGCCTTCCATCTATGAAGCATCCGCCGTATTTTGGACATATCGTGGATGGATAAAGTAACGAATGCCCAAGTGCTTTCTAAATCCGGTCTACATAGCATGTTGATCCTACTACGACATGGCTGCTTACGCTAGCTGGGTCATGTGAACAGAAGAGAAAGTAGTCGTATGTCAAAAGATCTACTATATGGATGTGTAATTGTGCTTGCATAGATGTGCAATCGCGCAGCTAACACGGTACTAAACTGATTGGCATTTAACACGGTATAGTCTCACTGCTATTTCTAGTTCTATTTACTTTGTCCTATCTGCCTGGATCTGGCCAACCTGACAGTATCGTAGCCTACGCGCAGTTTATGACAGTGTGTCGCATTTTGTCTGGATCCGACGTGTGTTTTCATACATATCAACAAAATCCATGGTGAGTTCAAATCAGGAAGTCGGCCATTGGACAGACCGTACTTACACTACAAAGACGTTTGTAAAATAGATATGAAAGCTCTTGACATTGACCCTACGACTTATGAAGAACTTGATCTTTACAGCTCAATTTGGTGGTACTATGTAAAGCGTCATGTCTAAGCGGGAGAAGAGCAAATACAGCTCTTGGTTGTTGAACGCAGATTACGCCACCGGCGTGCAACTGACGCCGAACGACCGAGTGCTGTCTATCTCTGTAAGCACTGCGGGAGAGATCGCCACTCTCGAATCGGACTGTCCAGTCATTCTGAAAGCTACGGAGCATGAAACCATCATGCGCTTGCGATGTACATCCATGGTCAACATCGACCAAAGGAGGTCAACAACAACCACAGACAATTGGGCAACCACATTCATGAAAAGAAAAGTTTGTAATTAATCAGTTAGAATAGTTATTAGGTAACGTATCGCTTCTGACGCAGAGCAACAGCCGATTACGTTATGATCCCTATCACCCAACAAGTATGGAGCTTGATAGACTGAACTCGAAAGAAAAGAAATGCTAGCCAAAACGCCTGCAAAGATGTTCTGACTACAAACACCTGACTAAATTAGCTGACCATGGTTCTAACGCAGAGAAATTCTCACCACAGCGGATCAAACGCTGTAATGAACCAGCATTTCCTGGCTGAATCAATAGTGCCGTGTAAAGTCACGTGAAGGAGTATCAGCCACCTCCGATGCACATACCGGCGGTGCATACTTCGGAATGACACAAAAAACGTGAAAGACAATGGAACAAGTGGTTGTTGTTCCGTGGGCGATCGATTTTGATGACGTAGTGAAACACGCACGGGGAATTTATTATACAGACGAGCAGAACGCAGTGTAAAGAGTCAGTGGAGCCATGTGTTTCACGGCATGTACACCGAACGATTACTTTTCACAGAACGGTGAAAATCTAGAAATGGTAGGGGCGATTGGTTTTTTTCTCATCTGCACCGCAGTGTCAAGAAAAATGGCGGACAAAATGCGAGTGCATAAGTAGGTTAAGAAATCTGTGGAATTTGATCGTTCGTTTAATCGATTTCCGTTGGTAAGTTATGCATAAAACGCAGGCAAGACAGAGAATATGCTTAATACCGAACGCAAACCTCCGTACGCGTAAGCGCACACCAGTTTCACGGTTAATAAAGCAGCGTTTCTATTTGCTTTATGCAAACAGCAAGAATCAATGCTGTGAAGGGGCTGTGTATCCTAGACAAGAAACCCGAAATTTAACGAAAAAGTATGACATAACCACATAATTCAAACTCTACGATCATCGTTGGACGGTAGGGCTAAGTAGTGGCAGGTGTGTGTGTGTGATGTGAAAGCACAAGCCTGATCCAGGCAAAGTGACGCACAGTCACCGACTGCACGTGGGCTAAGATACTGTCAGGTTGCCCAGACCCAGACAGATATGACAAAAGAAATCGAAAGAAAATAGAAATGGTAGTGAGACTCCGGCGTGTTTCAGCATGCAGCTTACTACCGGTGGTCAATCAATTTAGCACGTTAGCCGCACAGCACAGAAATCCTGCACGATTGCACATCCGTGCAGACGTATTGGCAGGAGACAACATTGAAAATCGTCAAAGGACGGGATAAGTTGACCAAGTTAAACAGCATAACTAATAAAAGTCACTCACCAGGTGTCCGTGTCTAATTCGTTTGTGACTGCAGCGGCCTGGAAAAACAGGAGTATCCTACGGCAAAGTTCCATTTGTTGTTTTACGTAATCCACGGTGTGATTGGATGCCTTGCCACTAGCGTCAGTGTGTGTTGTCTTGATGGCCGGGGGACAGGTTAAATAGAACACACGACTCATATTTTCAAGCATGATCTGAAAAGTTTGTTGAAACATTCCATAATCAAATGGGATTTGCATGGAACACGGCTTCAAACGGCAAAAAAATTGCGTGAAATAGGGATTAACAAGTTTCCAACGAGTGAAACTCGGTTAACAAAGGCAGTTGGCCGGAAAAAATAGAAAAAAACAAACATACACGAATACAATTTTGGAGACATCCACGTAGTTCTTCCGGTTCACCAATTGTGGGAGGCTTTGCGCTTAGTTCACCAATGGTCTTTTGAGATAGCACATACATTCCACCATTCACAGAATCCGACAGACCCGAATGATCAGCCACAACAGCAGGTGGGAGCGGATTCGCGCCTGATTTGAGCTTCGGAATATCGAAATCCAATTCATCATCACCCTCATTTCCTCCGTCTTCCGGGATAGAAAGAACATCCATGGCACACGGAATCTGTGCAAAAAGATGCCACGCGGCATATTAGTGTATTTTCGAAAAGTGGCAAGAGTGAACAGTAGGAAATGTGGAAGGAGTATTGAACCGAAAGTGGCTTCAATGGTATGCCTAGGAGAATACTGATTAATGTACCGGTTCCAATTAATGTACGAAATTCGCGGTGTGTGAGAATGCACTTATGTATTGCCAATGTAATATGTTATTCACATCCCCCACATTCACACAATCGTGCAGTACTTCGTGCTGTGCGGCTAACAGCGTGCAAAATTGATTGGCCAGAGGTAGTGAGCTGCATGCTGAAACAGGCTGGAGTCTCACTACCATTTCCTGTTCCCTTTTCTTACTTATATCTGTCTAGACCTGGGCAACCTGACAGAATCATCGCCCGCGTGCTGTCTCAGACTGCACTTTGCCTGGATCAGGCTTGTGCTTTCATACCATACCGTACATTCACACAACACAACCAGTTGCTAGCCGTTTGCCGTCATTAGGTGGAGACAGTAAGATTAGGTTCATTGATTTTAAAGCCGTAGTATACTGATTGTCAGCACTGTGAGCACTGTAAGCATTAAAAAATGAAATTAAAAGACGGAAACAGAAGCAAAAGAAGTCAACAACTAGATTATAAAATATCTTGACCAGCGTCGCATACGCATTGGAAAATTGTCCAATAAATCGTTAAGAAACGCTATATTTGAGATTGATCATTTGTTAATTCACATCGAGAATACCATCAACTAGGGAAAGTGGCAATGTCTGGATTCGCGTTTGCTGCAATAAAGTTTTCGTTGGTAAACAATTAGCATGATTCAGCAGCATATGAAAACTTCAAACGATTCACGAGCCTAGTGCCAAGCAAAGTACCACACAGCTCGATTCATTACACATAGATTGATTGTCATGATTCATAGGTGGAAACTGTGGCTCATTTTCGAGGGCAATCCAATACGGCATTACCAGCGTGATGACAAACACGTTGAAAACTAAGCGTAGGTTCAGTGACGCGTAACGGGATGGTGTTAATTAAAGGGCAGCAAAGTGCTTCAAACGTTCATAGTATCTGTTTGGGAAAGTAGTTCATTGTTGGCTACGTGACAATACAAACCAAGAACTCAGCTTTAAGACTCACGATGTCGGATTAGAATTCAGGGTCGGGTCAGAGCAAGCATAATACACGTGCATAATGATAAACCGTCGTTACGCGGATGTATTTGTGCATGACACCACAAAGCAGAAGTCAAGAAAACTGCCAAACAGTCAAGATGCAATTGGAGTGAGATAGTGTCAATTTACCAAGGCCTCAGTGGACACAAGAAATAATGGCACTGAAACTTCAGCGTGTTTCGCATGCATCCCCGTATCGATGACGAATCAATTTAGCACGGAGTAGCTACTGTTATACACACAAGTATTGCGCAGCTGTTGAAGCAGTGAGGAATTTGTGGAAAAGAACATTCCTTCAAAGTTAGACTGCCAAGTTGGAGTTTCACAAAAAAACATACGACAGTGACTTATTTTAGGACACCAGCAGAATGTAAAACTGATACAGGCTTTGAAAAACACTTTTCCATAAGCAAGTTAGTCTTGTATGCCACTGTTGGGTAAGGTTGGTAAGACCAATCTGTTCAATCACACGAGCCCTCACTTATGTAGACTGGGTTTAAAACCCATGACCATGAATATAAAAGCTCATTTGCATGCATCTTCATCACACACACACCCCACGACCGGTTTCGTGTTGTTAGCACTCATCAGGTAGGGAAAGTAGGATCAGGATCCGCATGCGCTTGAAACAGTGGAAGAATGGTAAACAAGTTGCGCTTGTGTGCCATTGTTGGGTTGGTTTGTACGACCACTGTTTCAAGCGCATGCGGAACCTGATCCTACCGTCCCTACCTGATGAGTTCAAACAGCACGAAACCGGTCGTGGGGTGTGTGTGCTGGAGATGCATGCAAATAAGCTTTTACTTTTCCATAAGATTTTACATAAACAAGGCCTCGAGAATACAGCCAAGATTTATTAAACTGGAGGGCATTTCAAAAATATGCTTTTGAGGGCCACCTATTGTTGATCCCCATTGGGACCCCATTGTTGAAGAAAATTTACCAAATTGACGAAAGCAAGAGTAACATGTCATCTTATTACCCTCATTGACTGGTGAAGCACGATTTTATCCACCTAAAGGTATTCACAACAAATCATCGGTTGTTACAAAACGGTTAAAAATATCAACCAACCTGATCGGTTAAACTTTCGTCCGTAGAAATGCTTTGAAGAAAAACGGGACGGCTCGCTTTTTTCTAAAACGAGAACAAGGAATAAATAAAAGATGCGTTCGTTAGTTGCAAGTGTGAGGGGGAAGGGTTCGCGTATCCGCGGTGTTAAAGCCCGGAAGCAGATTTGAACAAAAGAGAAAAAACGAGAATTCGGTAAATGGCGAGATACGAAAAAGGAACATTTCTAACAGACACGAACCTCCAGCCAGGACTGATAACAATTGACAACGGCGAATAAAGCAGGGTAGCACTGGATTGGTAGTAGAAAAGCGTGATGCAACATATCATGCAACAGATTGATGTTTTGGCGACAACCGTACAACACGGAACACACGATACCGGTCTGAAAAAGAGAGTCGCGTTATATTCGAGGGGAGGTTGATGGACTCAGAAAAGTATCTTTTTAAACAAAAACAAAATTGCAAATAAAATAGATACGTGAAAGCACTAGTCTAGAATCAGGTAAAGAGCCCAAAAGCGAGATTAACTGCACGTGGGCAAAGGTGATAATAGGCTATCTAGGCCTAGATGGTTATAAGAAGTAACCCCATTGATACTGCATGGAATTCTCGCACACAAATCATTGCTTGTGACAATCAGTTGAGTTGACCATTACGAGCACAGCATACAAGTACTCCCGAATAGCAAATCCATGCACAGAATACAGGCTAACAAACGAACACAATGGCGATAAATGTACGTTGGAGTATGTATTTACCATCAGCAACTGATCCGCGCCTCATAGCTATGAATAAAAATCCAGTGATTGCGTTAGAACCTCCGTCCTTGTTCTACAGATTTTAAAAATGCACCGACATCGGTCAATCAATCCTAGGTTGATTACGTTTAACACGAAATTTCTCCACATGGCACGCAGATAACGAGAATGCACTCAGTCAGATCTTCAACCATCCTGGGACAGACAAACACGAAAGGCGAGGAAAACTATAGCCTTCAGCCATATATATTCGATCAGCGATATGTTTAAGACTGCGTACTTCGAATCTTTCGAATGAAGCCAATCAAATGTTGGATAAAAAGTCAGCGATCGTTAAGTCTGATGACATTTATTATATTTGACCACCGGGTAATATTAAAAAATCAAAATCAATTGAAAGTTTCGGTATTATTGACCACAGGGCATAGACATCTGAAGGCTCAACCATTAACCTCGCAAAAATCGGCAGTCATTAGTAGGTATCCCTCTAAATCCTGTTCGGTGTCGGTTTTACTGTTATGTCGAGTGGGGGTGAATGAATGCTTTGCAGTGATAGCCACAATGAAGCCTTTTTGCTGACCATGTTCTACAAATTCACACAGCTTAATTGCGAGTTACATTAGTCAGAGGCATCGCGCCTTCGAACAGTTTATAGTCACTTCATCCTCACATATTTGTTTAAGCCTATGTCTTTAAAGCGGAATGTCATATGCATATGGTACCAATGATGTCTCCATTGACATCTAGCGTGTTTTAGCGCAATTTTATACACTTCCCACTTACAAATACACCAAAAAGCGGAAGGAATCGACAGAAAGATAGAGCACGCGTCTGCTATTCAAATAAGGGACTCTGGGTCATTGTCCAGAGTGTTTTCCTTAAATCACGAGGGTCAGTAAAAGTTACATCGGGATCGCAAACGCTACTCGTTTTAGAAACTATTCAATGTACGTGCCATAAAGAACCATAGGTAAGGATCCATGCATGATTTGGGTTCGGAAACTTAAAATTACGGCCCCAGATTGAAAAAAAACACGGCGAAACATGTCATCCGATTAAATACAACACTAGCTATACCGAATATTTTCGAGAAAAGTCGCGTGATTTAATTTGATGTCAAATTGGGGGCATGAACCAATATATTTGGATGCCAGAAACGTCGTCGGTTGCCAAATACACAAACTAGCATACTTTTCTACCAAATCCATCTAGCAAGTTTCTTCGGTATCTTACCTCTTTCAACCGGGAACTGATATCTTTAGAAGAAAGGCCTGCTTTTGCAACAGCTTGTTGAGTGGATTGTCCCGATTTCGCAAGATCGGATTCGGCCGATTGGGATGCACCAGAACGTTTCCGCTCTTGATCGGACATTTCAGCGGGAAAATCATTCGCCAGGGAACTGCCCATGGGGGAGGCGCCAGCAGATTCATCCAATGAACTTAAGGACAATCGAGCGGTTTGTTCACTGAAAAAATTCAACCGTGCAGGATGCAATCAATTAAATTATTGGCGTATTACTACGAAAGAATATAAACGTTCGAATTTACATAGATAGATTATGAAAAGTTGTTACACAGCTAGTATTGCTATAAGAAAAACAAAAGTCCTAAACAGTGAAATTCCTTTGGATACCTGTGGTTTATGTACGAAGGCATGAAAGGATCACATTGTCCCCGTTCTACGTTGTATTGTGATCCAGAAGGAATCATTTGTGTTTATTTACGCAGATAAACTATAGATGGTGAGATAGATTCTACTGGAGATTATACAGTTGAATACCAACTTCGCAGATGCTTTTTAAATATTGCCACGATATTGTATCTTTTGTGGATTAAGAGATTAGTCAGCTTCAACGATGTATAATGACTAGGAGATAATACTAAGTAAATGTCCATGGAAATCGAACGGATGTACAATTGTGCAGTACTTCAGAACAACATAGGTTACATCGTGCTAAAATGATTTATTAGCAGTACTGAGCTGTATGTATGAAATCACAAGCCTGATCCAGGCAAAGTGCCTTACAGTCAGAGACTGCACGTATGCTAAGATACTGTCAGGTTGCCCAGGCCTAGACAGTTAAGGGGCAGGAAAATAGCAATAGCAGTGAGATTACAGCGTGTACTCACATGCAGCGCACTACCGGTAGCAACTCAATTTAGCACGGCGTTAGCTGCCTAGCACGGAAATGCTACGCGATTGCACATCCGTGCTGTATGCTGATACATGATGCCATCTTCTCTTTCGTATATCTGTCAATCCATGGGCAACCTGACAGTATCTTAGCCCACGCGCCGTTTATGACTGTGTGACATTTTGCCTAAATCAGACTTATGGTTTCGTATAGACACATACATGCATACTTACACACATACATGCATGCATACATACTTATTTTACTCTTGTGTGACTATCTCCTCCTGGAGGATGAGTCGGCTTTAATGAGGAGTCTCGGGAATTTGGGTACGATGCGGCGTCTCCAGCACCACATACATACATATGCATACATACTTATAAATACTTATAGACTTCAAGGTAACATGGAGTTATATTGACTCAGCACCGGTAGTGAGCTATACTCGGGAAAGCGCAACGGTGTCACTGTCATTCTCTCATTCTTGCTGCCGTCTAGGGTTGAACAATGCGACAGCTTATCAGTAAACATGCAGTCTGTGACTATGGTGCGCAGTGGGGTTTCATGCGTGTGATTAAATAAATCACGATGAAAACTTACAGCATTTGAACAATAGTTTCATCGAGTATATAGTTTAGTCAAACAGAGAAAAAATTTAAAAGAATATTCCAGACGGACACGCTTTCATGAACCATACAGCAATTTTGCTGGATGATCACACTAGCCTGCCTTATGCCTACGTTATGCAATATGCACGGATGTGCAATCGTGCAGCATTCCTGTCTTGTACGGCTAACATCGTGCTAAGTTGATTGGCCAACGGTAGTGAGCTGCATGCTGAAACACGCTGGAGTCTCACTACCATTTCCATTTGCCCCCTCATATCGGTCTAGGCCTGGGCAACCTGACAGTAATATGGCACACGTGCAGTCTCTGATTGTGCGGCACTTTGCCTAGACCAGGCTTGTGTTTTCATACATACATACATACGTTATGTATAATAAGCAAGCTGTCCGCAAATCAACTAAAGCCACAACCGCGAAGAAACAAAGCGCAATCACAGCTGCACGCAAAAGCGCACGAGCTACCAGTGGTTTGAAGAATTCACACGGGACACACCCGGACTCCTAGACCTTCGTGAAATTTGTCGCTAACAAAAGAACACTGGATAGCTCATTACAAGCTAAGTTTTCAACGTATCATCCATTAAATCCGGTGAAAAATATTCAAGGGTTGGCCGTATGCTTAGCGTTAAGTTGTACTTCACGTTCACCAATGTTAAATGTGTATGGAGTATTACGGAGTATTACACAATTGCGAAGCCATTTAGTTATCAACTGATGTTTAATAAATTGGTACACATTATATAGAAAAGAAAATATCAAAGTATAAATAGAACAAAAGTAAAAGTATAAATAGAACAGAATAGTGATAATCCAGACCTCAATTTTCCAACGAGAATAATGCTCGTATGGTGATGATGGATTTTGATCTGTAATATTGCCTGAGTTGTGCTTGGATGGTGAACATATGCTGTTATCAGGAACAACCCCGTATCGAAAAGGCGGCAGTTTTAGAATATTTCATTAGGCCTCTATCGACCTAATTTCGCGCATTTAAAGGCAAATGATACCAAAATGCAGACGTGGTTCCAAAGGTTGTCATAGCCGAAGTGGCAGTGGGGATAAGCTCTCGCTGTCTATAAAAGGCGTGCATCTCAAATAGCCTCTGACAACCAAGTCCGGCTTCTGGACTGCACGAGTGGCTCCCCGAGCCCGGCGGAACTGCTTCTACCAACAGACGGAGCGAGGGCGAGTGACTGGCGCCTGAAAACCAGTTTGCTTCGGGAAGATGGAGCTCGTTAGCCTGGGAAGGCATTTCATCTAAGGTAAGAAATATCTTGATTTTAAACCTCTGCTGCCATGCGGGATACCCGATCGCGAGAAAGGCTTCGGGAGAAAATCCTGAACAGAATCTCGTAGACGGTTAGTTGGTGCACACCACCTCTTTCTGGCAACTCCCTGTTGCCTTGCAGGTCGCACTTGGTTGTGCAAAGGCTAGAGAAGCTGACTGGAACAAACGTCGAGTGGTGCTGGGGACGCCGCTTTGTACCCAATTTCCCAAGACTCTTCAAAAAAGCCGACTCATCCTGCAGGTGGAGATAGTCGCACAAAAGTAAAGTAAAGCAAAGCAGATTGTAAATGCCAGAGAACAAACGACTATGAAAATCATCTAAGCCTTTTCCTTCAGAATAAGGAGAACAATTATCAGTAGATTTTGTGACGCCAGATTTGAACGGAAAAAGTCAATCCTCGGAACAGGTGTTAAATATTACACCCAAAAATCGACCTTGCTATGTATAAAAATCAAAGCCAGTGGCGTAAAGGTAGCTATCTAGACATCATACTTACTACGATGAATAGCCGCAAAATAAAAATGCAAGAGAAATATTTCAACAAACACTGCAAAAAAGTTTCTTTCCGTGTACGATTTTAATTTGATTTTAAGCTCCATTTATATCAAAACTTTAATAATCATGGCTTGCACCAGATTACAACAAATACAGAAAGAAAAACCTACTTTCATTTGAAACTTACCTTAAATCTATTTTACCCCGTTTGGGATTCACATCTATGTAGCCCGTTAACCAGAGAATGACAGTCTCCTGATAGACAGATAATATGGAACTCGATATGGGGTATTTTTCAGGAAGTTTACACCCTTCTTTACTCAGATTCTTTTCATTTGATCCGAGAGCATAAATTGAATAATTCGGAGACAAACTGTATTTTAAAAAAAGCAAAACAACTTTAAAAAAGGATCGGGAGACCGATTCTTTCAGAACTAACAGAAGTTTGATACAAGTTATACCAACTTATTAATTGCAGAAAAGGCATTAAACAGTAATAGGAAATCATCATTTTAGCTCTTGCTTGATAGTTAAATAAAAACGTTTTACGATGTCAAACAATGTGTAACGTAGGAGCACTGGACACTTGACAAATGCAGGTGAAAGCAGTGCGACACAGTCTGAGGATGTATTTATAAGCAGATGCATGGAGATAATTAATATAGTAAAATATTAAATTATGAAATGTGTTGAAACCAATGTTGAAAAATGATTACCTTAAAACTGACAACAAACACACAAAAAGACAAATCATTTATCGCAAATGCAAACGTCTGGTCCATTTAGCTAAACAAGAATCCGAAAATTTTTATAAACCTTTGTCGTTTATCACCTACCTTATTGCGTTTAGCTGCATATTTTTTATGCAAGATCACTAGGTCCTATATATCCTTCAATTTACACATCCAAATGCAACCATTTAAATTGACAGTAAATCAAACGCTTTGAAATGCATGAACGTGTTTTCGTTATCATTCATATTTTTTCAGCATTCACAACACGAACATTTTGCTGTTTTTGCAAAAGCAGATATCAGAAACGCTACAAAATATTTATCCTTTTGGATCTTTAGCTACTTTTAAAACGTTTTAAATTTTCAAAGGGCTTCAGTGGGTAATTTTTTATGAGGGCTTCATTGACAATAAATGGTTATGAATAATCAAGGAAACGAGAGTGTACTAAAGCAAACAATCAGCATATTAGTATCAAAACTGCCTACGGACTTTGATGGTGTTAAAATCTTCATTACAGTTCTTAACTGGAATTCATAAAGGACGATTTACACATAAATTCTGGCTTGGAGAGCGCATATGTTAGTATTGCGTTAACAAGACAAGAGCGATAAGTCCACTCGTTTACAATACATTTTGGGTGCATTCAGATACAGTTAACAAATGTTAACCACTTATTAAATATTTGTGTTAACAAGAATAAATAGAATATATTAATATTGTATATATAGAAGACGTGATTAGAGTCAGTGAAATACAGTGGTTGGATTCAATATAGTAGGAAATATCTAGGAGCACTAAAATAAACGTACCACGGAAATATGATTGGTAAATAAGTACGTTTTAATTGTTCAAAAAGAAACCAAAATTGCATTAGATGGTGTTCCGCTGAACTTTCTTTCCAGTTAACCCTGGACACGTTGCAGACCAAGGAAAGGAGAAAGTGGCGAAGTAACTTTTGGCCGACATCTTGGTACTAAAAATGATGTAAGTCTTCAAAGTATTTACCATGGACTGCTGCTCAGATGACGACGGTAAAGACAAAGTGCATGCATCTCGTGGGTGGAAACCAAACTGGCTTTTGTCGACAGAATCGCCAGAACTGAGCATTTCTAAGTCTTGAGTTGGTGATTTGATACCACCACCACCAGCATATTGATTGATCCAAACGCCAAAGCCAGGGACGAGATTAATGAACATTTTGTGGCATTTTGTTGTAGCATTATTGCCAAGAATCTGATACCATAGCAGAAATAGCCGGATGCCGATTCTCCGAAAGTACATCGAATTTTTCTCGTTTAATAAATCCTCGAAGAGCTCCACTAACAAATTTGATAGATGATACAACACTTACGGAATGAATTGAATTGCCATTTAGAACGAATTAGATCTGGCAAATATAGTAGTACATTCTACAGGATTTATTATCGAAAGTATTGCGCGTACTTCGAGCACAGTTAGGATAACCTCCAAATCTTTCAAAATACTAGGTGTTACTGAAAATAAAAAATCAAAATATTAGCAACTGATACCTTTTAACTTGTCAGACACGACATTATAAAACGCATCGATGACCGTGAAGTAAACCGCAGAGTGGTTCTCGACAAAAAACCTTTGAAGTTCGGTTTTTGTTGCAACATCTAAAATATAGTAAGAACAGAGGCGTACTTATGATGAGCTTAATGTGCTTCAGTCTCTGAGGAACATCTTTATCTACAGAAAACTTTTTCTGGCATTTAGCCACAGTAGTATCTGTTGTTTTATGTCTTCGAAATACCTTATCCATTCAGCTGATTTGTTACACACCATAATCGAAAAAGGCACATAACATGACCTTGAAAATCAATTCACCAGTGGTTGATTAATGATTTAGCATCACAAGTTCAAGTTCAGAATGCCGGAAGTTTAAAAGTAGTTTAAAAAATGCGAGAGATTACCTCCAATACAAACTAATGAGTAATCATCTCTACTGCCCTGGAATTTATATTTTCGTCCATTCTTTATCTTCTGAGTTTCAGTGTTGCATATTACAACTTACTTCTGTGCTTTCTTTATGCGCATGATTACTTTCAAATATCGCACACCTTTTTGCTTGCCTCCTCTGGTTTTAAATGAGTTTATTCATTCATAGTTTATATGCAGGTAAAAAGCTATGATTTACAAGACCCACAAAAATGTACATCGGGTCGGATGGTAAAAAATATCAAATTATTGTTAGATTATTTTCAAACGCGAAAAACCTACTTCTCCATGTGAATATCTGGTGATTTATTGAAAGCGTTAACGCTTCCAGATTGTACCACATGAGTAGGTGAGCTGTTCCAGAATAACACATTGCGAACGCAAAATGCATATTTGCGGCAGTTCAAAATGCTATGCTGCTGGTAAAGTTTAGATTGGTGAACACGCAGATGTGTGTTATGGGAAAGATGAAACAAACGATCACAAGGATGATTTGATTGATTTCGCACTGTCCAAATGAATATTAGTGCTCCTTGTTCCCGTATGTATCGTGCCGAATGCAAATTCAATATTTGAAGTCTCATTTCGTATGGATAATTAGATAGTCCCATGACGAGTTTTGTCGCTCTGCGCTGTGGAGTTTCTGATAGCAGAATATCTTTTTTCAACCAAAAATCCCATACCGGTATAACATATTCAACATGAGGACGGATATAGGATGAAGTCTATTTTCAGACAATATTAAGGTCAAATGAACCTAGGACTATTTCAAGGAAACCCGAGTTGCTTTCAGCTTTGCAGGCAGCCAGTCGACATTGCATTGAGTTTCATAAGTATGATTGGATAATCACGCCTAAATCTTTTTTTGGAGGAGGCGGGTTTAATATAAGTACGACCAAGATAATATTCTTTGCTCGACTTGCTGTTAAGAGACAAAACGCTGCATTTCGGAGCATTCAGTGGCATTTCGTTGTCTAGGGACGAAGTGTGAATCATATCGAGATCCAGTTGCAGGTTTTGCGTGTCACCTGTAGAGTTTATCTTGCGCCAAAGCTTTGCGTCATCACCGAAAATAAGCACCGACGACTGCACTACAGTAGGCAAGTCTTTTATATAAATTGAAAACAAAACCGGTCCGAGAACTGATCCTTGTGGGACACCACGGACAACTTTAAACGACTCCAATAGTTCGTTTTTGACTCTCACATACATCTCACGAGATATCAACCATTCTTTAATCCATGCATGGAGTTTACCCTGTACTCCGTAGGAGAGTAGTTTCGGCGAAAGTATTTCGTGATTCACACGATCGAAGGCTTTTGAGAAATCGATATAAATTACGTCCACGAGTTGCGGAATCCAGCGGCTCAGACCAAGATTCTTTTGCTAATAGCAAGTTTGTAAGGCAAGATCGTTTTTTCCTGAATCCATGCTGTGCCTCGGAGATTAAATTATTAATCTCAAAGTGATTCCGTAAGGCATCAGCTATTATGGATTTCATTTCTTTTGATAGCACTGGTAATAACGCTATCGGGCGATAATTTAATGGATCATTTCTTTTGCCACCCTTGTAGATGGGACTAATCAGGGCAGTTTTCCAAGTTTCTGATACAAAGCTCTGCTCGAACATCTTCGTGAATACATCAGATATCGGTATTGCCAACTCGGAAGATAGATTGTACAAAATGTTTGCGTGTATATTGTCTATACAGGGTGAGCCTGTTCTCTTCATCGTCAATAATTTTGTTTGAACGACGTTAGGGGGAACTCCACCCCGTGAAGAATTGGCAGGCTGCAGCTGTCAGAGATTAAAGACTGTAGATGTGTCGACACTTGTTGGATAACTGATGCGAATTGTTGTCGGAAAACATAAGCGCATTCTTTAAATGACCTCACCATTACAGTACCACCGGCCAGTGGCGGTATTCCCATTTAAACATTCCTGAGGTTGTTGACGTGTGTAAACAATGCTTTGGGATTTATAATGAATTTTCCGACTAGACTAATTTGGTAAACTCTTCTATCTTTTCGAATGGGAGAGACACGCTTATTTCGCAGTAAGGTGTAGTAGCACCAAGTTATTCCAGACGGATTGTCCAAGTATTTGGAACAGGCATTGTCAGGCTCACGCATCCATTTCCGGGTACTGCTTCTGAGAGGCTTATTCGGACGCTGTTTGCTGGTTATAATTTTCACATTCGATGATAAATCAATGATAATACGGATTTGGCTGTAAAACGTTTCCCAGATTTCCTCAGCTGATTTGGGTTCAAGGAAATCCCATCGATTTGCAGTAGTAAGGGCCCGAAGTAAGTCATAGTTTACAGTTGTATACCATCGTTCAGTAATTCCTCCTGGTTCGTATTGATAAAAAATAATTAAATGTCATGACAACATGATCTCTCAATCTTAGTTGAGCTCTATAAGAAACAGATTCTGTCATGAGTTCTTCGTTTGTAAGTATGAGGTCCAGGGTAGATGGGGTTTGTTCAGATCGAAATCGCGTTGGTTGTTGTACATGGTTGTACAGAGTGGTGCAAGTCATGATTTCTTGAAGAAAGCTTTTAAATAAATCGTAACCAGTAATGTGTGTTGCAAGTGTTGTTACATTAAAATCACCGAGGAGGAAAGAATGCGAATAAATGAGCTTCAATACAAAACGCATTGCATTAAAAAGAACAGTGTCAGCGGCAGATGTTGGAGAAGGGGGGCGATAGATCAATGCTAAGAGGCACTTATGTAATCATGTAAGTCAAAAGAGCAAAACTATGTATCCGGAACATCTAACTCGGGGGAGAGAAGTATACTGCAGTTGATGCTTCCATGTAAGTAGAGGAGAATACACCGCCAACTTTCGTTGCACGATCTTTTCTGTAAATCATCATGTGAGGTATTTCGAGTTCAGTCTTGTATAGAATCAAACAACCAGTTTTCTGTCACTGCAATCAAATCCCAAGACGCCACGGTCGCACGTGAATACAGTTCTGTGAACTTGCCCAGAAAGCCCTGGGTGTAACGACTAAAGTCGCTGTTTAACGCGTAGACCACCCATTTCATAGTTTGACAATTCAAAACAATTATTCGAGTTCTATTAACAAGATTAAAAAACAATAACAATAGACAAACCTCAACTGTACCGGGTTGTACAAATGATGTGAGCCAAAAATGCTCAAATGTTCTAAATGTCAACAATAAATTCGGCCAATGCTGACAAGATAGACTGCCAAATTATAAATGCAAAGGGTTAAAATTACCGTCAAAAATGTCTATCAAATACTAGACACCCAAATTGGTGTCAAAATCCAAGTGCCCAAAATGGTAACCAAATTCAACCACAATGTCTGACAATTGCATAAATAATGAATTGAAACTAAAGGTTCATCAAATATGTGAAAAGAAGATTTCCAATAAGACAATTACAGAAAGCAAGGTTTAACATCTCGATTATAAAGTAATAAACAAAATCAAATTTAAGTCACAAAAATCAGTATTTCATAAAAGTCGGAAATAGAATGGAAAAAGAAGAATTTCAAAGCTACATGACGCTTAACATGTCTCTTACACCTCCCACCAAATTCTTCCAAGGAGTCAAAATGTGTAATCAACTAATATGTGGAGAAAGATGTGGAATTAGAAATCTGGGATCCCATGAGATTATAGAATATCTAGAGAAGAGTTTATCTTAGAGATTTCGTATAGTGAGCGAAC
>JACCGJ010001866.1:45974-61703 GCA_013407085.1 Atriophallophorus winterbourni | reverse complement strand
TTCGATCCCGTATCAGGTGATCATACACAAACAATAGAAATTCTCGAAATTATTCTCAATGAAATTAACGAACACAGAATTGACACGCTCGGCTCGTCGTATGTTTCATGCGTGTTTTTATGGAGATTAAAATTCCGCAAACAGTGTTTGTTCAAAAATGAATAGTTTTCTACGGGTTGGGGCTAAATCGTATTCAGCTACATTATTCGAATAAGCTTTTATCGATTTGAACTAACTGGTTTCGCCTAGAAGAGATCATATTTTAGATCATATTTCTAAATTGTGTATTTGATTGATCACAGATTTGCACATGTTTGCTTTTCCAAGCATTTTGCACAGTAGTTGAAATGAGGTTTTGTCACTTATTTTAATTTGAGTTTCGCCGTGAATCTGAATTGAATCTGCAAAGTGATTATACGAATTAAAACCAGACTTTAGCTTAAGCAATAGTCGTCATTTATATACAATTAAACACTTGGACTAGGAGGCGTCCGTCGTAATATTGAACATATAGTGGATGTACCCAGTGACTAATGCTGAAGTGCTTTCAAAAGTTGACCGACATAGCAGGTTCACCCTACTACAACAGCGCCGCTTGCGGTGGCTTGGCCACATCTACTAAATGAAAAATGGTCCTATTCCGAAAGATCTACTCAATGGTGAGTTACAATTAGGAAGTCGACCATTGGGCAGACCACACTTGGGGTACAAAGATGTTTGCAAAAGAGATATGAAAGCTTTCGCCATTGACCCCGCGAGTTGAGAACAACTTGCTCTTGACCGCTCATATTGAAAGGCATCGTGTTAAATGTTGTCTGCACGCTGGCAAATAGCAGATACAGCTCTTGCCTCTTTAACGCAGATCACTGACGCCGATTAATCGAGTACTGCCTATCGTTGCGAGCGCAGCGGAATAGATTGTTCCTCCCGAATCCGACTGTTTAGTCATTCAAAAATCTGTGGAACTTGAAAAAAATAATGCGATTGTGATGTACATCCATGGTCGACATCGACTTAAGGTGGCCAACGAAACACTTGAACTGTAATAACACTGTGAGCTACACTTTACATTGTTCATCCATGAGCGTTTGACTAGGAATGACAATGTGATTATGCTTTTGAACTTCGTGGTACGTTGTACGATCACTATAAAACAGTAACTTACACGTGAAAGTTTGTTCATATTGCGATTGTTTCTTATCCCATTCTAACAGATCTCAAATCACTAATTAATTTCAAACTCAATGCTAAACACGCGGATCGAATTTCGTGAGTCATCTCTTGCCTTAGTCATTTAATGATCGCTCTGAGTCTCAACACAAAACCCTGTCACGTTTTCTGGCAATCAAAAACAGCGTGTTCCTCAAAGCGAAGCAATTTGTTATGTGTGCAAAATTCCATGGTGTGTCACGTTAAGTAACAAACGTGATTTTGCGAAATCTGGTAATGGTGTGACAAATTGGCAGATTTGTTGGGCAACTTCGTTTAGACGAGCAACTATTGTCAACATTTCGATTAGAACAAATTTAAAAAACACGAAAAATGCATTACTGAGATCGTTGGTAAATGTTAACATTGATGATTAAACGAACCGTTCTACTAATGTTTGAATTTTCGTTTAAATTCGTTTTTTTACTATTCGTAAATTCAATCGGATTATTTCCGTAATGCCAACGCTATTTCACTGTTCCTGACACACTTTCCTGTAAGCCAAGCTCTTCTGTCTTAATTTGTATTACGGATGATGCAACTAATATTATTGAATAGTTCGTTTATTTAAATGGGGAATTCATGCGACTTTATATAATCAATATGCATTAACCGAAATCTAAATCTTTGATTAAAGGTCTACCAAACTAATCCATGCCAAATGGAAGAACTGTTTTTGGCTCTCTAATCGTCCTGAGACAACTTTGGCTTAGACGAATCGAAAACTTGTCAGGTTATACGATAAAAACAATAAGACAATATCCCCAGCGCATGTTTACGGTGGACATCACCTTTGTTGTTTCTTCTTATTTTTTCTTTCTGCATTGCAGCTCTGTAAAATTTCTCTTTCCGTTGTTCGTTTATTTCTTCCTAATGTACGCAAATCAATGCGGAGTGATGTACATCGATATCATTTCATTGGACTTGTAAAATCGAAGATTAGAAGAAAGGAATGTCAACATATGTGATGCTTGTATTCAAATTCGGGTATTTCACAAATCAAATTTAGCTTTTGAAGGCTTTGCGTTTTTCCACAATTCAACTGCTGATGGAACCTAAACCTACCTATCCGTGCACGGGACTTTGAGCCAAGTGCAGAACTCCTATACAAATGAAAGTCGTTTTAACGCTTTACATTCGTTTCAGTATTGGGTCCAATGTACATTTTTGTGGGTCTTATGAGGCATAACGTTTTTACTCGCACATCATCTATGAATCAATCTGCTAACGTCGATTAGATCGAGGAATCATCAACTTAACGGGTCACAAACATCATTTCAGTTCATTCTCGCTTGTCCAAATTCTCGGTTCGAATTCACCAACCTCACACCAGTAAAAATATTTTCCGATTCGAATTTTTGACAGATTTCAGTGTTGTTTATGTCTTTGTAAGCCTCGATGAAGGCAAAACACACAAACAGAAATCTCGCTCGCATTGCATTCGACTGTCGTCGAACGGTCACCAACTTGTCATTCCGGGAATTTCGAATCGCGCTCCAACAATAATAATCAATTATATTTCACAATTGGTTGACCGTCACGAATGTGATCTATTTGTGATTTATTAATTTTTTGTTGGATGGGTTGAAAAAACTTTCCGATTTCCAGGATGAAAAATGAACGACCGTTTGTTTTCAGTCGCGTTCAAACATGGGGTTCGTTAGTGTTGTACGCCTGAACGAAAAAAGCACAATGTAAGATGGTTGTTTAAGATTGTTGATTATTTTTGAATGAAGTTAACTGCAGGAGCCAGAATTCGGTAGACAATATGGTAGGTTAACGTATTTACTCAATTCAGTTAATGTTTTTTGCTGTACCGTGTAATAAGTATTACTTTCAGGTTCGAAACTATTAATCACAGCGCGGTTACTAAGAACACCACGTCAACGGATTTTGGTTCTTTCTCGGCACATCTTCGCTAATCAGCATAAGCGTTCCTCATTTTCTTATTCCTTGTTAATTCGAATGAAATTGTTTCAAATGGAGGAGCATGTTCCTATACAATCCACTTAATTTACTTGGTGTCTTGTACGGCATAATTCGGGTGTGTTCTATTGCATGGTCATGTGCTTGAAACTTTTCCAATTCTTCTAATCTTGTTTCTACATCACAATCTTTTGTTGACAAATACCTGTAAGTGGTAATGATAATGTTTCGGTTAAATGAGCTTTCTGCGGGTTCCACCAACACGTGTCATGTGATAAGACTTTAACTGATGAGTGTGTAAGGCTAGTGAACGATAATGACTATCCATCTGTTTGTTATTTCTGCCATACCTGTAGAAATTCAAATATAAATGGCCATCGCAAGAGTATACACTTATCTGTTGGAAAAGTGTCTAATACGATAGAGAGTAGACTGTCGCAACTGGAAGAGGAGCTTGCACGAGTGAAAAATGATGTAGAGCCACTAATCAAGCCCAAAACATGTAAACTGAACAAACGAATACGCTCAACTTTACCACCACCAAACCAATCTCTGGAAAAGGTTGAATTGTTGCAGCACAGCACCCAGGAGAGTGTTAAAAACGTCTTAAAGCCGAAACCGTTCACATCGAATGCCCCATTAGCGAAAGTTGCCTCGAAAGTTATTTCTCTTAGTGTTATCTGCACCAACGTGCCAGAGTCGACTGAAACGTTATTGTCGAATAGACACCAGAATGATTTGGCTGAATGGTTGAAACTGTGCACTCGCATGAATCTCAAAGCGATCCACCCGGTTTCGTTGATTCGCTTTAGTCGTCCTCCCAAAGCGCTACACCAAGATAAGCCGCGGTTGCTGAAGGTAGTAATGCAGAATGAGAAGGATTTAGATGTACTTCTGTCGACATACTTGCTACGGGACGACATGGAAAATACATCTCGTGTATTTGTTGATGTGCCCTGGTCGGAGCGGGCAAAATCGTCACCCGAAGGTAAGCAAAAGAAAACAAACGATGGTAATAAGCGCACACTTATTCTCTTAAATGTCCCAGAAGATGCCACCGGCTCAGATACAAAGTGTAAATCCAACCACGACCTACAACAGTGGAGATTTATTAGTAATGCTATCCAAACCACCAATGTAGCGGTTATCGATACATTCCGAATCCCGAAGTCATCAAATTACGAAGGTAATGGTCCACGACCCCTTAAACTGACACTTGACCATCACTATGGTGAACACCGTGCTTAACAATTGGAACCAGTATCGATACAAAGTTCCACGAAAGATCAAAATTATTAGTAAATACCTCTCTATCGTGGAAGTTGCCGGACCTGTCGGTACTGCGCACAGTGATGCCGGGAATCCTGCTCCAAAAAACGGATGTCGACCGACTCTATCGGAGTTGGTGATGTAATTTACCCACCATCTTTGACACGTATTCAAATTACCTGCTCAAATGAACCGTCTTTGCTGTCAACATCGACTGTCAAATTTTTGTATACGAATACCCAATACTTGACAAACAAACTACACGAATTGACTGAACTAACTACCACACACTCGCCAGACGTGATTGCTGTAACTGAGACATGGTTTCATCCAAATTTAACAGACAATGAAGTTGCCATTGAAGGTATGTCTCTACTTCGTCGCGATCGCCTGACTCGAGGAGGTGGTGTTGCGCTTTACCACATTCGGAGACTGCTCTGCCAAGAGATCACTGATGACGATTTACAACTGCAAGACACATTGTGGTGTTCGCTGAATGTAACAGCAGTGGAAAAATGCATAGTGGGTGTGATTTACCGTTCGCCCTCAGCCGACGAAGCCTACAATTCAGCATTACTTGCAAATATACGCTTAGCGGCTACCAGATACCGCGGCAGACTTCTACTGATCGGAGACTTTAATCTGCCGAACTTTAAGGGAAATTCATTTCATCCAGAAAATTCCTTAAATGCTTCGAATCTTCGAATCCTTCATAAAGCTTGCATCCTGTTAAAATGACAGTGATCACGTTTAGCAAGACAAATTGAATTTGGACATGGAAGATTGTGAAACTGTTTAACAAATTCGGTACGGTAAAAGAGTAACGCTCACCGAGCCAGCGATAAGCAGCCGGCGGTAAACATAACAATAAAATACCCGATAATGAAAACGATTTTTTTCATTTTACCGCCTTCATTATTACCGTGTTCTGTTGTCGCTCCGCGTGATCACAATCATTTTGCACGCAATCGGCGAAATCAGCTTACATCACGTGCCGCATTGATTATTTTGTTTAATTAATGTTATTGATCGAAATCACTTTTATTGTATTCACATGTAAACAGTCGAGATGCCTAAAGTATATCCTTCTTCTTGCATTATTACTTATGTTGATTGGGAGTGATTAGTGATCCATTTGATCGAAAATTGCATTTAATTCCTTTCCACTATATTAGTTTTCATTCCGAATCTGTGTAAAGGTCATATAATATAATTTGAACCAGTATTTTATTGATCGTTCTAAAGCAGTTTGAATTCGACCACGTGATCTTGATGAAGACAGGTGGATTAGTTACATCGATGTTGTTGTTATGATGGATGCCAAATTTCGTTCTAAGTATATCTGAATCAAGTGTTTTTGGTTATTTGAAGGCTTGCCTGTTGCTGTTGGCCTCCTTCGGTGAATGTCGCCTATAGGTTCCATGTTTCACTGCATTCGGGAGACTAAATTGTCTTATTCTGACAGAGCAAACTCTTCCGCGGCGCTGGAAGTGATAAGCAGTACTCGGCACATCGGCAGTAGCTGGACACTGACTTCATGATCTACGATCAGCATCCGAAGGCACTATTTTCACTTCCTCAGCTTGAAGATGATATTATACACAGTGCCTCCAAAGTGAGCGATCAATAACAAGTTCTTCCCCAACTTGTAGGATTCGTGTCAAGAACTTTCATATCACTTTTGCGAACGTTTTTGTACCGTAAGTGGGGTTTGTCTAATGGCCGACTTACTGATTTCAACTCTCCATATTGTAGATCATTCAGAATTCAACCGTTTTCCGTTCTTGACCCAGCTGACACAGGCAACGCTGTTGAAGTATTCGAATTTTTGGAGTTGCTGATTTACTTATAAAACAGTAAACTCTTTACAATACCACAGAATGAATAGCGCGTAATTACCATATATCCCAAGCGCCGAACCATCCATTTGAAGGACTTCTCACACGAAGGAACATTGGGAAGTATCAAACTCATGATTATACCCCAGCGGTATCTTATTCGCACCTAATATGTACAAAAGTATATTTTTATTCAGTCCATGTCTGTATTAATTGGAACGCCTTATCATCTACCGTTACTTAGTTCAATTATTCATTTGCTGAGTCTTTATACTATATATAGTCTAAATTCTTAGAGCGCTCCTGCATCACTCACACTTTAATTTAACATTGAAGAGTTCTAGACGATTATCCTCATTGAACAACCTTGAATCCTGAAGCATCGACATCAAAGTCATTTGTATCAGATTGCGCAGAATATCAATAGTTAAGTCAACAATTTGTCGATTTTAATATAATCATTCCCGCCTGACCTGTAGAAGGTATTTTACTGTTTTACTTGGAAAGTTTACCTTCAACCGTTGCTCACTCCACTAGCTTGCATGAATTTAAAACGAAATTAGACGAATTTTTATTGGATTATTCGTTTCCAGAACACTTATAAACTGTTTAATCTACTTCCTTATATTGTTTATACACTTCAATGTCAATTTTTACCATCCTATGGTTGTTGTTAAGCTCGTTGCTTTTTAGACCATTAAAACCTTGAACTAACTTGAATTGAAAAAAAACGATTACCAGAAATTTTAAAGCTATTAAAATCCTCCATTAACGAGTTTAAACAATAAAAAATTGTTCCTTGCATTTTATTTCCGTTATTTTTATCTCTGAATTTTAGTTAAAATTTCTAAAATTACAATTCGAATAACATACCTATATTGGTTTAGAAAGTATTCATTAAAACACTTGTGATTAATTAAGTGGTTTGTTTTTGTTGTTCTTTTCAACGACAATCTTATCTCTGTTATCCAGGAATATTGTTGATCAATACCATCATGGATCGACAGATTAAACATAAAATTGAAATTCTGTTGCACTACTTCTATATTCAAGATTCAAGATTCAAGATTTATGATTGAAAAAGCAATTAACTTAACAATAAACATAGAGTGAAACTATACATACAAATGGATATATATTTATAAATAAAATCAAAATCAATTGTACGATAATAGTTTATTAATAGTTCGTGGCAAAATTCAGATTAGCTGTCATATAATTGTCAAGTTTCGTTTTGAATATAGATAAATTGTTTGAGCTTACCAAATCGGGCAGGTAGGGAATTCCAAACAAAGCAAACACGCACCGAATAAAAATACCTGCGGCAGTTCCGTTTGGAATGTGGTATTTCCAACTTGCAACCATGACCACGGCTGTTGCTGGAAGATCGAAGGTGGTATAATAAGTCCAGGGGATGGGAAACAGTAGTGAGTATTTTGTATGCGAGGATGAGATCACCTCGCCTTCACCTTTGTGCAAGTGTCCTCAGCTCCGGTCATATGAGTCGCCGGGCGAATGACGTGTTTTCGAGACCAATGACCAGCTTAGAAGCTCTCTGATATATGCGATCCAGAAGTAAGATGCCTTTCGGAGCCATGGTGTCCAGGCTTGTGCGGCACAGTCTAGAACCGGGTGTATATATGTGTTCATCATGATAGTGGAACCCGCGTAATTAATTACTTCAAACTTTCAGCTGACAAAGTTTAGTTCGAATCTCAATGCGGTTTCCCCAGGGGAAAATCAACCGCAGACATGATCTGCTCCTTGAGACAACTTCAAAAAGTGTCGCGAACAGCCTATGCTATTTTTCGCGGATTTTATTGAATTGACGAAGGCATTTGACTACGTTAGCAGCGAAGGTGTTTTCAAAATGCCGGATCTTATAGGCTGCCCTCCATACTGTTCAAACTCGCTATATTGTTCCAATTTAGAATGTAGGACTCAGTCCATTTTTACAGTTGCACTTCAGAGGTTTTTGAAATTTGACGAGGATGTGTTCAAGCGCTTACACTGTTCGATATTTTCTGTGCTCTGTCGCTGAAACATGCTTTTAAGGCTAAAAAGTAGGTATTTACCTAGACGCGCGATGTAAGGGCAAGCTTTAAACCTGAATCCTTTAAGAGCACAAACCAAGATACCGGGTGTGCTAATCTATGACCACCTGTTTTCCGACGATTCACTCATTATTGCTCACTCCCAAGAGCAGCTCCAGTCGCTAATGGACTGTTTCTTGTCAGCATACAAAGATTTTCGGCTAACAATCTGCATGAGCGAGAACAAAGTCCTCCCATCATCACCTTTACAAACTGTCAGCCTAAACTACTAAATGATTTCACATATATTGTTTCAACCATTTGGATAACATCTCGCTGTACACGCAGATTGATAAGCGAATTGGCAGAGCAGGTGTCATTTTGTCCGGATAAAATTTTCGTGTGCGGAGCAACTACAGGTTGATTGTGAAGACAAAGATGATGGTATACAGCGCGTGCGTACTAAATGCTTTACTGTATGGCAGTGAAACCTGGACACGAACGGAAGCTGAATGTTTTCCACTTACAAAGTCGAATCTTGAACATATAGTTGATGGACAAAGTAACGGAAGCTGAAGTGCTTTCTAAAGCTGGCCTATAGAACATGTTCATCCAATTATGTTCGCGCCGCCTACGCTGGCTCAATCATCTGTAAATAATGGAAATTGGTGGTATTACAAAAGATCTAATCCATGGTGAGTTGAAACTAAGAAGTCGGCCAACGGGTAGACCGCAAAAGAGATATGAAAAATTTAAGTATGACTATCGCTTCTCAAGCATTTTCTACGTACGCAGATTTTGACCATTCCGTTAATAGCCAAAGTTTGTTGACAGCACAAATTATATTGCTCGTCCAAAAATATTCATTTACATGCTTTTCCGTCACACACCCCACGACCGGTTTCGTGCTGTTTGCACTCATCAGGTAGGGACAGTAAGATCAGGATCCGCATGCGCTTGAAACAGTGGAAGAATGGTAAACAAGGAGCGCTTGTATGCCACTGTTGTATAAGGCTGGTACGTCCAACCTGTTCAAACACATGCGTCCAAACACATGTTTGCACGTCGTTCTGCAAATAATGATTTTTTGGGAGTGAATTACCTTTTGTGACTTTGAGCTTAAACACAAAGTGATTAGGGACTTCCTAGTTGACGGGCATGGAAGGTTAGCGCTGCCTGATCCTCATTTAATAATGCCCCGTGCACATCTTGATATCTCTAGGACAATTTTCGAAAATACCCTATGATCACTAGATCACAGTCTAAAGATGAATTTGCTTAGCTACAATATTGAAAATATAATCATTTATTTGTATGCTACAACAGAGAGAAGTGTGTGAGGATCTACAATGTCGTATAATTATGAATCCTATCTGAATTTAAATCGTTTGGACCGGCAATAATCGCTTATAGGCAATTGATTATGTTTTAATGAGCCTTGTAATTGTGCTCAACTGGTTACGTATTGTTTGTCGAATACTTGTAGATGTGCTCAGTACTGCCCACTAGATGAGCTATGTGCACGGGAGATATTTACGCATTATCGACCAGCATGATAAATTTAAACGGTTGATCTTCATCTGATTTATATATGCACGTCATGTGTCAAACATAGCGTTAATCTCAACAAGTTGTGCAGATTATCGTCCATTTGGTCCTTGATGGCGGCCATTACAAATATTCATATGTTGAATTCACTAACTGAAGGAAAGTAACAGAATGAAAAATAGAGGAAGAATTGAATAAAACTATTACCACTAAGATTTAAAGGTTAAAATAAAGATATTCTGTGATAAATGTATTATGGTGCAAACATCCCCATTCTTTACACTCCACTACCGGTTTCTGGCTGTTTGCCGTCGTCAGGTGGAAACAGTAAGATCAGGTTCAGTGAGCCTTGAAACATTGGAAAAGCGGTAAACAAAGTGATACTTTTTATTTCATACAAAACTGAAATTTCGAAAATACTAGAAACGACTTATTGACCAATCGATGGTTGATTATTTTTTAGTTAAATCATGTTTATATTTAGTAATATCTGTAACCGTGTTTTGCCACGCACGTTTAATGGTGCACATGGGGATCAGTGTCAAATGACCTTGACCGGATTCACGCTGCGGTAGGCAGGTAGGCCAATCGAACCGGGGTTTGTTTACGTCTTTTGACATCCTTAGATTTCAATAGGTGATAAGACCAATTAGACGTGGTGGATGGCTGACCAGCACCCTTGGTCTGACGATGCTTCTGTGCCAGAGGCGAAACGTTACCAAAAGACTTATTGGTTTTATTTATATTACATTTTAACCATAATGCATGCAGCATATATTTACAGGGAATGCAAAGAGCTGCTATTTCCATTTGCTATTTCATACCAGATATCGGACAACTATGCGCATTTTAATATGGAAATTTTGTTTAAGTACGATGGAACTATTATCGAGATGACATTTTTAAATTTTTGAATGTCAATGATGTTCGACAGGATACACAACAAAAGTCGTCGGGTGTGGCCTAAATAAATATCGGGTCAAATTTAGAATGATTACAGTCTTGTTGAAAAGTTTCCAAAGCCTTGATATTCATTTTCAAACCATTTTGCAGTCGTACAAATCTTTTTGGTGATTTTATACCTAATTATTTCGTGTGCATGAGATCACGCAACTAGAATTCGGAGAATGCTGTGAAACAAAACATCAAGAATAGAAATTGGAGTGAATGAGAGAAATAATTTTCTAGTCAGTTGAGAACGTCACTAGGTACGTACTAGATTAGAAGAAATAGCAAAGCCGGGAGGATAATATGCAAACACTGAAAAAATACGTCAAGGTCAAAACGAATGACCTTGACAGGCAATCGAATCAGTAGAAAAGGACTGATAAAACAGAGTCCTTAGGTGTTGTATTATAGCAGCCCAAAGGCTCCCGCGGATTAGTTCAAGTACGGCATGATTTACTAGCTTCGAAGTAAGATCCGAAAATCAGCAATGTCGGTGAACGTCCGTCCTGCGATTAAATACAGCTCGTAACTGGTGGCAATTGTTGCAGCTTCGTAGAGAAGTGAAGCGTATTAACAACTAACAGTTAAACTTCGGATGCTGGTCAAAACACCACAAGAGCAGAAAACTCTGAAACGTTCAACGACACCGAGAGCATATCCTCGAAAATTCTGATTACTGTAGAATAGCATTGGAATGGATCGCGTGACGGTCGCCTCCAGAACAGAAGCAGATGGTTAACGACAACCACTATTCAATAATGTGCAAGGTCTATCAAAAGAGCCAAGATTGGTAATGTCTCGAGTGCAATCGATTAGCTCGAACTTGACTGGCGAAACTTATCACAGTGACATCAGGCAGAGGCAAGTTAAGTACATTATTGTGGTAGAGAGATTTAGCTATAAAATGGGCGTGTATTGAATTCTTTGTCATAACACTCAAATCTTTTTCGACGTTTACAACAATAAGCGTTCTCTTGTGTTGTGGGATTCGGGTCGAACTTCATAGCTTTCCGTGGAAGCCTGTGCAAACAACGTATTAGACGCTAGGATATAAAAGCGATTGGTGATTGATCTAAACTAATTTTCAACTACGCCTCCTTACATTGCCTTTACAGAACAAGGACGCTTGCTAACTAGAACTTGCGGCATTTTTGGTCCAATTGGCGAATTATTAGACAATCTGCGATGGATTATCATCAGATCAATTTTCGAAAAGCTATATGGTGTGCATAACGATAGACCATGTCAAATGAGCATCCGAACCACGGAATATTTTATTTAAAATGTTCCATTTCATGATTCTGGCAGTTGGGTGAGACGAATAATTCGATGGTCTTTATAAAAGAAAATAAACTCAGTTGATGGTGGTCACGCAGAGTGCAAAATCATCCCCTATGATGAACTGTCTATATGAGATGATAAGTCATTCCCTCAGCAACCGACACATCAGTGTTCTTGTGGACGGCCTATTATCGAAGAAAATTGATGTCACTAGCGGTCTTCCACTAGGATCAATTCTTGGACCAATACTGTTCCTAGTCTATATGAACGATATGCCAATACCAAATGACAGTAAAATGGTAATGTTTGCACACGATATGAAAGTATGGAGGGGAATCAGCAATGCTGATGATTGTATTTTGCTGCAAAACGATCTGAATGCTTTGTACAATTGGTCATCCGAAAATAAACTGTCATTGAATATGAAGATCATTCAGATCGGTCTTGACCTTGGCTTTTCCTATCAATACAAGCACGGCAACAGAAACCTGAAGTACACCGAAGAAGCAAAGGTCCTGGGTGTCTGGATTTGCGGTAGTTTTAAAATTGGTCTACAATGCGAAACTGTTTACAAAAGCGTGTCTCGGCTGCTCGGCATGTTACAGCGGATATTTGGACGTTTTTCCCCGGGGTGTTTTCCTCTCATGATGAAAACATATATACACCCGGTTCTAGACTATGCCGCACAAGGCTGGACACTATGGCTCCAAAAAGACATCTTACTTCTGGATCGCATATATCAGAGCGCTTCGAAGCTCGTCATTGAACTCGAAAATATGCCATTCGCCGGTCCACTCAGACGATTGGAGCTGAGGACAATTGCATAAAGGAGAATGCGAGGTGATTTCATCCTCGCATACAAAATACTTACTACTGTTTCCCATCCCCTGGACTTAGGTTATAGAGCCCCTGAAAGTTCAACAGGTTTTCGCTCAAGGGGACATTGAAAGATGTAGAACTATCTCGTGTACTAAGACAAATGTGCATCATCCTCAATCAGTGGTCATAGTTGCAAGTTGGAAATACCACATTCTAAACGGAACTGCCGCAGGTATTTTTATTCGGTGCGTGTGTGCTTTGTTTGGAATTCCATACCTGCGGTTTTGGTTAACTCAAACAGTTTATCTATATTAAAATCGAAACTTGAAGATTATATGAGAGCTAATCCAAATTTTGCCCTCAACTATCAATAAACTAACATCGTCCCATTGATTTTGATTTTATTTAAACGTACATATGTACATGTAGTTCGACTGCATGTTTATTGTAAAGTTAATTGCTTTTTCAACCATAAATCATGAATCTTGAATCTTGGAATGCCATGGTTACTAATTAAATGGCATCTATTTATTGAACCGGAATTTGGTATAGCTCCAATCTCAAAATCATTACATCATTGAACATTGTTTGACTTTGAAAGAAACCGCTTTACGAATATTCTATGGTGTTGTACAACTATGAGGTTTTAATATGATAAATTCTCAAATCTTGAATCATAAAAATAGTCTCGATGAGCGCATTCCGAAGGGAACAGACACGTACAGAATAAAATTTTTGGAGAAAGCTGATAAGAGAATGGAAGTTTTGTAATGTTTTAGCGGGTGATTTAGTTTATATTATTTTTTTGGATGCAAGTATCTCATTGCTTCGAAGGCTTTGTAAAGCAGGTTGAGGGGATCTGCCGTTGTATTCGTTCTTCTTACGTTGCAATCTAGAAACAACTTACGAGTTTGGTTGCACAATGTTATATGTTATCAAGCAGTATAATATCTGTTTTATAGCCAGGAGGTTCAAGCTAGTGATCCTTGGTTGGAATTGTATAGGTTTTTATCATTATGGGCAAAGCTCCAAGCGAGAAGTTTCTCAAACTCTGTCACATCATACCCAGTTCAGAGGCACGTTTGTAAATGACTTCACAGTGATCGATTGGAATATGTTTGGGACCGATCGTGTACTTATAATGCAAAGAAATTTGAGTGCAATCGGTTAGAGCAGTACTATAGGCTGTTTAGCGTTAAGGTCAAATCAGTGATGGGGGGTTGACTACTACTTAATCATGTTCCCTGACCTGACCTCACAGTGCATTCTGTTCATTGTGACATGCGACCAACCTAATTGTTCGATGCTATATCCTGAAGAGTTATAAATGCGATCAAGCGAAAATGATCACTTAATCAAACTAGTTGAATGTTTCGAACAGCCGCGTCACTGGGTTCTTTTTTGTCAAGCAAACGTGTGCAAATCAAACCTGGAAACAGCCAGTTAAATGTCTCGCATTTTAAACACCATACGCACGTTTCATCTCATTTTATCTTAAAAAAGACAGAAAGTAAAAACGTCAAGTGTTTAAGGTTATAATCCATATTGTCCGTATTTGTTTTACCATTGGTCAGATTCCGCTTCTAAGCGGTGAAAAGTGTGACAGTGTGACATTTTACCTATAATGAAAATTCTTACAAAAATGAGTCCAAATTGCATGCGATGCATATATAGTATAACCGTTTTAGAGGCTTGTTCAGCTGACATGCTTTGAGCTAAACAGATCGAAAAATTCCTTTTACATGCATGTGAATTTTTCTGTTTTGGCCCATGGATTTAAATCTATTTACATGTATGTTGGCACATGCGAATAAACCGTATATTTTTACCGTCATTATTGACTTACAAGTTCAAGCATGCGCATCTCTATCTTCTTGAATCTTCTGTTTAAAATAATAATTTATAATACGGCCGTCGTAAATTTTGTCGAATTTGAGCAGTAAAAAGAGTGATAATTTAAACATTAATCTTATAATGGAAAAACTTCCGAAAATGAATCCCAATGGCATGGTCTACCTAGTACTTGATTATTATTCTTGCATTCAGGACTGGTGTAAATTAGGCTGAATATAAATGGATTACCGTGGCCATATCAATTTGAGGAGTATCGACGACATATCAGATTTCGAGGTGCGACTTTCAATCTGGCAGTCCATGTTCTAATCGCGTCCAGGATGTACAATACGGAGAAGGGCTCTACGCAGAACACCACATTATGATTAGGTTTAAAATAATTAACAAGTATACTCATGAAACCCACACTTTGCTGGAGTGTAAAATTGGCAACAAGGCTAGTATATAACTTCACCATATGCTCAGTTGTGAAATTGATAATAAGAATAGTCCAGAACATTATGCTACACAGAAGTGTAAAATTGGTTACTGGAATATTTCAGAAAACAACACTGTGCTCAGGTGCAAAATGGGTACTGAGTATGATCGGGAACCTCACATTGTGCTCAGAAGTGAAATAGGTAACGAGAAATGGATTGGAATATATTTGGGACCAATCTTGTATTCATAATGGAACGAAATTTGAGTACAATCGGTTTTAGGGTAACCTTTCACTTTTGACACAGAAGCTTCGTCAGACCAAGGGTGATAGTCAGGACAGGGAACATGATTAAGTAGTAGTCAACCCACCACCACCTAATTGGCAGCTAAACAGCCTATAGTACACATACAGTGTGTCACGTCTCGTGGGAATGACCAGGATCAGTGGCCGATTTTCCACACAGTGTGTATCCACGTCTATCTGATACAAGTGAACACGGTCAAGGTCAGTTGACACAGCGGCCCACATACGTGAAAGTACATAACTAACGGGGCTAAGGTTAAGCTGTTTGAAGAAAAACAAA
>JACCGJ010001866.1:0-44974 GCA_013407085.1 Atriophallophorus winterbourni | reverse complement strand
GGCAAACAGATTGTTAGGTATCTTTCGAAGAATATTTGAAAGATTCTTTCTGGTAACCTTACAAAGGATAATGAATGTCTACATTCGCCCTACGATGGAGTATGCGGTAGAGGTCTGGTCTCCTTGGCTGCGAAAAGACATTGCTCTCTTCGATAAAATATATCATAGAGCAACAAAGTAAGTGATGGGTCTTCGCAATGTGCCGTACACCGGAAGATTACGACGTCTGAGTCTATGCGACTTTATCCAAAGGAGGATACAACGCGATATTATTCTGACATATAGAATTGTGTCTACTGAAGGACATCCACTAAAATACTTGCTCGATGTGTGTGATGGGAAAGTGACACGCGGACATACCTTATCCCTTTACGTTCCAAGTTCTAATATGCTGGCGACGCATTTTTCTTTGGAATTCCCAACATGTAGTGGACTCTCCTTGCCTGGTGGTGTTTAAAGCGACATTGGACTTACATATGCAAAAGAATCTCATTCGTAAGCCTTACATTTGATATTCTCTATTCCTTTTATACTACTTTTATACTTCCATCCTGTAGTGTTGTAAATTATTAACGTTTTTAACCATAAATCCTTGAATCCTCGAATCTTTGAATCCTTGAATCCACTGTTTCAAGCGCATGCTGATCCTGATCGTACTGAGTGAAGACAGCACGAATGCATGCATTTTGTTAATAGGAGTTCTATTTTTTAAATCCTGAATAATGAATTTAATTGATGAATATATAATATGATATATATATATATATATAATTTAATATGATGAATAGATTCAGTACAAGCAGACCTACACTAGTAAGCACTTACAACAAGGATTACAGTGCGCTTGGGTAGTTGAAAGTTCACTAAGTGAGCGAATCATGTACAACCAGGTCACTCGAAACAAGGGACAGTTAATTCATCGAGTGAAATATTGCTTTCAATATGCTGTAGGCGCGTAATATTCACATACGCATCCATTCCTCATAGGACATAAGATTAACTTCAAAAAATGAAGATTTCCTAAACTGTTCACAAGTTTGGTGGATTATTCCTCACTAATATTTCATGAAGTGTGATCAAATCGTTTTGCAGTTCTGAACAATCCGCAGTTGATTCTAGCCTCGTCTACGAAGACAACCATGAGGGCATTTATGGTACGTCGTTGGTGGAAATTAGGAAAAGAACCTATCGGTACACCACGTGCAGCATTGGTGACTTGTGATGAATGTATTTTAATTATTTGCACATTCAACCTGAGTTTTGTTCATCATATTGCGACAGCGCCGCCTGCGGTTGCTTGGTCATGTATACAGAATGAAAAATGGTCGTATTCCGAAAGATCTACTCTATGTTGAGTTGCAATTAGGAAGTCGACCATTGGGCTGACCGCAAAGACGTTGCAAAAGAGATATGGAAGCTCTTGGCATTGACCCCGCGAGTTAGGAAGAACTTGCTCTTGACCGCTCACATTGGAGGCATTGTGTAAAGCGTCGTCTGCAAGCTGGTGAGGAGCAGATACAGCTCTTGGCTGCTAAACGGAGATCACGCCGCCGGCGTGCAACAGACGCACTACAACCGAGTTCTGACTATCGTTGCCAGCGCTGCCGGAGAGATTGTTCCTCCCGAATCAGACTGTTTTGTCATTCAAAAAACTGTAGAACATGAATATTCATGCGATTGAGATGTATATCCAAGGTCGACATCGACCAAAGAAGGCCAATAACAACAACCACCTGCGCTCAGATTGGTAAATTGTATATCATACTATGAACGTTAGAGGTGTATTAGCGGTGAGTGCTAATCACGAGCCTTCGAGTCTGCACAACGTCAGAGCAGGAAGCGCCTAAAATCCCGACGACGACAATTTCGAACTCGTAAAATTTCGGGTTTCGGAAGGATTGCATTATAACAGTTTAAGCGACGACATCTTCGGGTGTATCAAAAGATGTACAACGTCAGCCACAATCGAAAGATATGCAATTCGTCAATATCGGTCAAACAAGCCCTGCGTGGCACGAGCTTGAATTTTACCAGTTGGCACGAAATCGATTTACAAGATCGGGACAGTCACATTTCAAGATAAGTGTTTTTGTTGTTTGATTTGCCTTTATTAAAAGTAGTGTGTTTTTATTGGTCTTTTGACCTTTGGCCTTTGACCCATGGGGTTTCACTTGTGTTGTGGGATTCGTTGATGAACGCGTTTAGCGTTGGGCCGGTTAATTTAAATGATGAATCGATACGTGATCGATTTTCGCGGGGTAACGTTGTACCGATGACCCGAATGTTGCGATAAGTTGACGGATGTTTACCCACCATTATTGGTGATATATTATGCTGATTTGAGCTGGTATGCATATGAAATTCGGTTTTTATCCAAACATTTATTTGCATATATGACCTTAGACTCCAACGCTTTTCAACGCAAACAAAAATGAACCGCGTACAATTACCAGTCGCAGTTGTGTCTGGATTTCGAGGTGTCAGCAGTTCTGAGTGACTTCAAAGCCTAGGGATCTGCTCAGCGTTGCAACTGATGTTCCAGAGAATGAGCAATATCATTTCGGAGCCGTACCAGGAATTCTTCGAAGTGTGATGATCGTCAGCGTTCACATAGCAACTAAGATAGTAATGGGTTCTTGCAATATTCCGTAGACCGTAAGATTGCGATCTCTTGACTATGTGACTTTACCCCAACGTTGATATGGGGTGATACGTGGTTGCTTGCGTGCAACGCTGGGGTAACTGTCAATTCCACTATCCATTCAGGCCTCTCTCCCCCACTAGCCACAACATTAACTGCACTTTTATGTTTCTTGTGTTTTTTCAGTAAAACGGATGCATTATTCAAATTGAATTCAACTTAATGATCTTCCGAGGATGTGATTGATGATTTGACATTTGGAAACTAGAATTTATGAGAACAACCGTATATAACTAAATGGCACATTCGACAGATCATGTAAATGTCTGACAGTCTGCAGCTGAATATTCAACCGAATCTGTCTGACAGACATAGACGAGAAGCAGATTGAACGTGGAGTCAAGTAATTTACTACCCTTATCTTAGTCCTAAAACAAATAAAGCATGTTCGCATTTTTATATTATTAGAATAATATTCAACCAATTGATTGCAAAAGACAGAAAACCTTTCAGAATAACATAGGTAGAAGTAAAATGTAATTGGAAGCTATGTGATAATGATTGTAAATCCGAATCAACTATTTTTCAGAATTATGAGGTCGATTTGAACTATTATGCTTTTATTCAAATATTTTTTCGGCACCTACGACCTTGATCTGAAGCGGTTTTCAACTAAAACAGAAATGGACTGATTACCACAATTCTGTCTGAAATTCAGCGTAATTCAGCGTAATTCAAAGTAATTCAAAGTTTTAATGGTCCAAAAAGCAAATACTTTACAGTAACCACAGATTAAAAATATAGGGAATGCATAAAGACAACACAAATGTTTTATCAATATGGAAAGTCAGCACGTGTATTCAGGTACGAGGTTGGATTTGGTCAACATATACTTGTCAAGTTCAGCCTTGAACATGTTCAGGCTGGATGCAGAAATGATATGTGGGGGCAGAGAGTTCCATATAAAACAAACCCGTACAGCAAAGAAAAACCTTGGACAATTTAATATGGAGTGTGGAATAATTAACTTGTAGCCCTGCGATCTGCTACCACGTGCTTATTGTCAATGAAACAGGTGTTCAAGTAGGTGATCCACTGTATTCAGAATGTTGAACAGCAAGATCAAGTCACCCTTGAGACGACGGTACGAAAAGTCAAAGAGGTTTAGAGTTGCAATCCTCTCCTCGTATGGCCTGAAAGGGTGTTTCGTTTGTTTGTATTTGTACGACCGAAGCGAGTAAAACAGCTCGTCTGAGTGACTTTGAAGCCCCCCATCTGCTCGAAGTCGCACTGATTCAAGGTAATTCAAGGTTTTTATTGGTCTAAACAGCAACCTGCTTAACAACAAACATAGGATGATAAAAATTAAAATTTAAGTGTATAAACAAAATAAGCAAATAGATTAAATAGTATATAAATGTTCTGGAAACGAATAATGCAATAAAAATTCGTCTAATTTCGTTTTAAATTCAATGCAAGCTGGTGGAGTGAGCAATGGTGGAAGGCAATCTGTTCGAAGTAAAACAGACACGAACAGAGTAAAAATACCTTCTACAGTTCAGGCGGTAATGGGGTATGACCAGCACATATTCATGTGTCCGATAATTTTTCGTATCCCTTCGCGTGAATAAATCCTGTAAGGGATGGTTCGGGGTATGGAATGTTTTGTAAAGTAAGATATTACAGAGAATGACAAATTTCATTTCGGATCGGTACCAGGATTACTTCAATGTGTAAGGATCGTCAGTGCTCACATAGCGACTAAGATAGTGATGGGTTTTGCAATACCCCGTATGATTGCGATCTCTGGACTATAAGACTTTACACAAAGGATGATACGGTGTGATAATATTATTGACTATAAAATTAAGTCTACTAAATACGACACTGGGTTCAAGTGTATAGTGAGAATGTGACACACCACCACACCCTATCCCAAGTTCAAGTATAGATTTTCAGTGCTTTTTTTGCCATATGTGCTATATTTATCTGCAATTTTTAACCTCACCATGTGGTATACACTCCTTGCATGGCTATATTTAAAACAGAATTGAACTTACATATATGATCAAATATCAATTTGAGCCAGAAATTTTATAAACCTACTATTTACTATTATTTGTTTACATTTTCATCTTTACCTGGAATACTGTGGTCTTATTTACTGTGTATTTTCAACCATAAATATTTGAAAGCTTGAATTTTCGGCAGAATTTGTTTAACCTTGATCACTAGTTTCATTGTTATAAGAAATTTCGTGAACACGATACAATTTTCAATCTAAGGAGTCTAGACTAGCTTGACGTAACACTCAACCGGGTGTGCGTACATGTGCATCATTAAGAAATTTCGATCGAAAAAGGGAAAATTTTCGCCGAGACACAACCATCAGTCTAAAGACTCCTTTTTTAATTGTAGACTATTTTTCAGTCTGCTTTAAATCCAGATATCGTTACAATGGTAACCTAAACAAACTTCTATATTTTATCTTTATAAGAAACTCGAAATCCCAGATCGCCAACGGTAAGTATCATTCGTGAATTTTGCAAGTTGCATCGCAGTTCATTTTCAAACGATCAGATGGGCAACGCATTCGAAATATTCTGCCATATATTGTGTTTTCAGCAACCAAACTATGCCGTGATTATTAAGTATTGATAGATCATTTATGTAAATGAGAAAGTACATATGTCCAACCACAGATCCTGCAAGAACATCGCTGAAGAGTTCGATCTGCTTTGAGAAAACAAAGCATGTGCTGATGATGAGAAATGTGTTTCCATTCGTTCTCTTCACAAACAACCAGTTATGCTTTGTAACATCAAAATATGTGTGTTTGCGAGGAATGATGTGTTGCGTGATAAAACAGCCGAGTGATGGTTCACGAAGTTGACAGTTGGAGATGTTGTGTGTGCAGAAATCCTATTAATCATATGACTGCACAATGTATTGGGAAAAGGTGGTGACCGATCGGGGAATCACATTTATGAAAAAGAAAGATTGTAATGAATCGGTAAGAGCATTTTAGTGGTAGCACAGAAGTTTCGTCAGACCAACACAGATCAGTTTTAAATTTCACTCATCTGACCAATTGTAAGCTGGTCAAGAACTTCCAAGACTGTGATGGGCGTGTCGTGTCTATGTCAGAAGCGATACATCACTAAGAACTTGTTCTGACCGATTTATTACGAACTTTCTTTTTCAGGAGAATGATCACACAAGTTTAACATTTTTATGGGATGGTGCTTGAGCGAAATCATTCCGCTGTTAGCACTTCTACAGCACGTACTACGGAATACATGTTTTGTCACGTGTATGCTCAGCAGGTGGGGCGCACGAGATCCGGTTGATTTCGACACGCATTAGTCACGGGATAGGTTGGTACCAAAAAGTTGCAATATCAAAGATCATTCTACTAAACGGAGCTGTGTTTCAGCGAAGATGTTTCACCAAGACATGTAGAGTGAATGTGAACATTTAAATTCGGTTTTCATAGATAAGATTGCAGTTTTAACGGTTCCAGATCTTGAGATTCAACGCATTTTGAAGAATCGATGACATGTTTTGAATAACCAATCAATATCCAATCCCTTTTTAGAATACCTGCCGCCTAGTCTAAACACCTTGTACGTTATGAAGCGAACATATTTGGTTTAGTTGATTTACGCCATTGCAGTTACTACGATGAGAAAGAGCTTGTTATACACCAGTGAATGAAGCATTATACTGGCGGTTTGGCACTGTTTAAGTGTTATAATTAGTTTGATCGTCCGTTCAGATGATACAAATTAAAAACGACTTGACTGATCCTCCTGTGTCTTGAAAGTCGAAATGCAAACAAAATTTTCTCATCTCTCATTCTAATCGCGTGTGAGATTCGTCAGGAGACGTTACGCTGTTTGTGTAACTAATATGTTGTATGGTTTCACACAGGTTAACGTGATGGTAAGAGAGCATGTTATGCGTGTGAAAAAATGAATGGTTCCAAAGAATCACACACTTCAAATTAATTATCAAACCCATATCGCATACAGCTCAAAATTCAACATATTTAATCATTTCTGTACCATCTAACGTCGCCTAATGCTTAGTGTATGTAAACAGCCAAACATTAGCCGCGTGTTTTATATAATGGGAAATCAATGAACTATAGCAAAACTCGATTGGGTTTTCATACATGTTGAATATTATGTCGTGCATTAACTATAAATGTTCTCGAATAAAATTCGCTTATTTCAATCAAATTAGACAGAGTCGATTTCCATCCAATCATACATTTTTCATACAATGGTTTTTGATATTTTCATTCAAAATCACGTAACACTGCAGAAAAACTTGTGCGAGCAAGCGAGGATTTGTGAAGCGAAACAGCATTGCAATTAATATATTTACACAGTAACTGGAGTTTCAGCTCTCATCGACTATCTCTCGCTGATACCATCGAGAAAAGATGACCGAGAAAAGATATCACTATGTTTATATGCCTGGATGATTACCCAATATATACTTACTTGGACTGTGTTGTGCTCTAGGATGTGCTCGAAATTATTGCATGTCAGTGAATGTAAGGGACTAATCCCATGTCTTAAAATGATTCGGTTCTGCTGAAGAACATATTTGAGTTGCTCACAACCCCTTCGCTTACACATCATGGTCTTAGGCTGTATTCTGTAATTAGGTGAAGACTTATAACGGTGGTAAAGTGGTACTCAAAGTTATACTTGTATGCTGTTGTTGAATAAGCTTCCTACAATAGAGATTGATTAGGTTTCGTGAGCCTCAATCATGTGTTAGCACGTGTGATAAGTTTTCTTATTACACTCTGAAATACCAAGTTACGGTGATTGATTCATATTTACGTTATGAATTTTCACAGCTTCCAGTTGGTGTACCTGTCAGTCCAGCGAGTAGTATGCATTTAGCGTGAGAAAATATCGCAATCACCGTCAGTGTGAATTTTCAATGAGTTCTGCATTCATCCTAATTCAGAGTCATTTGATAGTTGACCAGCTTTTGTTTGCTTAGCATCGTCGAAATTTCATCAAATGGGAGAAACTCAAAGTGTCATTGAAAATGTTAAAACCATAGGAATTCAGAATTCAAAATATCACTTAAATTGAGGACAAACTAAATACACGGTCAGAAATTTATGACATCTAACGGATATTATTTTGCTTTATCTAGCCGTCAATCTACTACAGCAGGTGTCTAGTCAGCGATAGGGCAACAAGATTGTTATGAAACTCTATTTGAACTACGTTGTAACAAATGGCACTCCGACACTACTGAGAATGCAATGTTGCACAATTTCCTAGAATTTTGAATTCAGCGAATACACATAATTCGAATTCGGTTAACCCACGTAAGTGATGGTGAACAGACAAACAAACCGGATAATAATCAAAGAATTCTCGTTAAGAGCAACAAAAATATATTTTGCTGTTGACGTCAGCTACTCAACAACAATTACGCAAGCTTGGCAAACACTATTTGAACACCATCCTCACTATGAGTTGCGAATCTCAAGCTTCAAGCTTCAAGATTTACGGGGAAGAAAGCAAAATAGCTGTACAATACGATAGGATATACGTATACAAATCGTACTTTAAGATTTACGTCCATGTGCTTCAAAGGAGGAGTTAATGTAATTTTAATTGTGACATGGAGAGAATAAATCTCGATTGAAAATATATGTTTGGTTAATTTGTTTTACAGGTGGGTACGTGCGTAAGAAGCAACCACTAAGGGATTTCAATAAACTGGGGCAAACAGAGTATTTTGTTCCACAAACGCTGCTAATGCACGTTGATTTTCCAGGGGTTTACCTCGGTCCAGATAACATTTAAATAAGTCAATCAATCAATGAATAAATTTGGTTACTCCAATACTGTGATCATAACATACAGCATGCTAGATGGCTAAAACAAACGAACCAATGCTTCTCTATTATTCGCAACGTTATGTGGTAAATCTAACTGATCATCGTTTATATTGGAATTACCGTCAACTTACAACGAATATGTGTACAGAAATGTCTGATAGTTGTTCAGTTCGTGTACGATACAAGGTGATAGTTTAACTAGCATAGGAGTAGAAATATTACTCCCGGATGGTAAATTGGCAAATAATGCATCTTAAAACCATGCATCTACATTCGTTATCCCACAAATCGAAAACAATTTCTGCCCTTAGGATTTTTAATTGATTCTTGAACTGCTCAGTAAGCAATCTAATCCCATTTTTGCTTGTTATATTATTCGTTGTTGCCATATTATTCTGTGGTTTTTTGTAAAGCTATATGCTTTTTAGACCATTAAAATTGAATTGAATTGAAAATTGAATTGAATTGAATCACGTTTAATGATGCGCAACGTCGTTCGGTGACTTCACTTTTTCATAACATTCTATGCTGTGATGAAAAGATTGTGTTGGTTATGGAACATTTGGGCAAATGTGGGTAAAGTTACACTATCTAGCCATTTTTTTCAATTGCCAGACAACTTGAAATAGATAAACGGATAGCTTGAAGCAAGTCCGCATAGGTTCAAACCATTGATTTACGCAGCTGCGAACATTGTTTTTGTACTGCTCAGAGTTGTGGACAAATACTCAACTTCTTCAAATGGCTTGACCTGAGTTTTTTAATCCTAGGAGATTTTAACACGCCTCAATCTTCTTCTTTGCCACAAAAGAAGCATTACCCAGGCGTTACGCTAACCAAAGTTTCTTTAACTTCATTTCCTTAACAATTCCAAAACTCCACTATTCATACGATCTGCTTGAAACATCACATTCTACACGATGTTCTTTAAATTTCGCATCACAACAACAGCTGGTTTGGAATGAAATCCAGACTACATACTGACCGGAAACTGGAACCGTTGAGGTTTTTTGCACCCATTTTACTACTTGCTGTCCCATGGGATCGATATAACTGTTACGGCACCGTTCAGTGAAACGTCTATTCAGGGAGACTTCAGTATAGGACGAATTTTTACTGCTTCCATCTGTCGACCACTGTATCCTGTGAAGAGTGGTTGGTTGGTTACCAAATAGGTGACGGGAAGACTTGATTGATTCGACACGTGATATAACAGAATAAACAGCAAACTCCTGTCCCCTCTGAGGTATTTTCCTCGGTTGAAGGCGGGTTGGTTATGCTTGGGCTAACAGTAATAGTCCCGGTAAATTTGGTTTGAGTGAAAAGAACGTATGCAAATACCGCTGCTCATTAAAGCTGACCCTGTCAATCTATCAACCACATTCACCCTCGCATGCGTAGACGATCCAATCTCGTATGGTTGAAGAAAAATGTTATTTACATGTTTATTACAATCCCACACATCCCACGACTGGATTCGGGGTGGTTTGGATTAATCGGATGGGGATGGCATATGAGTGTGGGCACTTATGATTGAACAGGCTGCTCGTGCCATCCGTATCCAACAGTAGCGCACAAGTCTTGTTTACTGTTCTTCCAGTGTTTCGAAGTGTGCTGATCCTAATCATACAGTCCTTATCTGATGAGTGCAAACAACAGAACACCGGTTGTGGAATGTTTGTAATGGAAATACATTCGTGTAGGCAAATGTGATTGAATAGATTGGTCATGCCAGCATTATTCATCACCTTACCTAATCTTCTTCCACTGTTCAAGGCAAACTGATTCTAATCGTGCTTTCCCTACCCGACGAGTACAAACCGCAGGAACCCAGTCGTGCGGGTGTTTGTGATGGAAATGCATGTACGTGCGGGATTTCAAGATTCAAGATTCAAGATTTATGGTTAAAAAAGCAAATTGCTGTATAGTACCATAGGATATATGTATAAAAAAATTAAAATAAAGAAAATCGTTACTTGTATGATCATATCCGTGTTCTTCATGGGTGATGCAAAAATAATCCTTAATGGCAACACAGACTGAGGGATAAGAATCTTTGGATGGACGGTAGTTCCGTGCGTTAAAAAAATATAGACATCAATAGGTAGGGGCCAACGCAGTAGTTCTCAACATAAGGTTTCGTAACCTTTGTTTAAAGATGTGCTCGTTCGCTGAGGTAACAATATCTGTCGGCAAGCTATTCCACAAGACGTATACACGAACAGCGAAGAAGTGACGATGACAATTCAATCGTGAGTGTGGGATTTGAAGGGTCAAAGGGCGGCTGCGTGTGGGGACAACCGAACCAAACTTGAAGAGGTGTTTGAGAGGGTGGGATTTCGCGTAGATGATTCGATATGTCAGAGTGAGGTCGTGTGTCAAGCCCATGCAATTACCTCAATCCACATAACCATGCACACGTGTGATTGAACAGGTTGGTCATGTAAGCATAAACCATCAGTGGCTTGCCAATTCAAAAGTTGTTTATCATCTTTCCATTGTCTCAAGTCCTGATTATATTATCTATACCTGGTTAAAGAAAATAGGACCATCTCGGTCGTGGGGTATGTGTGATGGTAATTCGTGCAAATACGAATGAAAATTTATTCATATTATTCAAGCAAACCATGTTCAAAATATTCGATCAAATCGTCTATGTTTCGTGCAATTTTCGCGGAGGTTTCAACAAACATATCATTAGCACAAACGGAATCGTCAAAATATTGGCGCGCACACACGTATCTCTGACGAATACTCATACAACCATAATTTTGTTCGACTTTTTCAGAAAATGAGCGAGTCAATTTAGACAGCTTTTATATCTTGATCATTCACAAGAACAGTCTAATCAAAAACTATTTCAGCCTTCGACTCGCAATATAAGTATTGGTCATGGATATACTCATTATTAATAAGTTTTACAAGACGTCCTGACTGTATACATTGTTATTTTGTTCAGGCTTGCATTTCCATCGCACACATACCACGACCGATTTTGTGTTTTTTGCACTCATCTGGTAGGGACAGTAGGATCAGGATCCGCATGCGCTTGAAACAGTGGAAGAATGGTAAACAAGTTGCGCTTCTAAGTTAATGTTGGATAAGGTTGGCACGATAAATCTTACATGATTACAATCTCAAACGGTGTTTAAATATTATCATTTTCTTTATTTTCACTTCACTGGAAATGATCACAATAGAGTCTTCCTGCAGATCTCTCTTTTTATCAGGCTTGATGGGATTATCGGCGAAGATCCTATTTCGGTATCAATAAAAGATTGGTTTCCATAATACAGATTCGTACAAGAGTGTAATCATTACCGTCTTACTTGCAATACACAAACTTTCTGAAGCTTTTTAAAGAAGTTGTAGAATAAAATTCATTAATTGACAAATTGAAAGAAAACAAAACTTAAATTTATCCCAAAGATCATAAGAAAAGCATACGCAGAAATGCAACCGAAATGCCTGTTCAACTCACTGAATGATCGCAATAATGCATAGACTCTCGGCAATTCTAAGTTTCGATCATGCTGTTTGGAATCAGTAATATACTGCTCAATTTTCCCTCAAAAAGCATTAGGTTGTCGCAAAATTCCCTATAGCTCTCGGACAAACCATTTGCAATTAAATATTTTATTAAACCTTGTCAACCAAGGTGTGAGACGGTTTAATAACGGAAATGTAAAATTAATAGCGCCCGACAAGTGACTTGACTTACTTGACTTATTCCTGTGAACTCCTGTTGGAGCATAGGGCTGCAACAACGCCACGCCAGCGAACTCTGTCCTGGGCTGCTATCCTCAGCTGAGTCCATGTCTTTCCGGCATCCTTCGCTTCACTCACGACTGATCTTCTCCACGACTGCTTGGGTCGTCCCACTTTACTTTTACCTTGTGGATTCCAGTCTAGTGCTTGCCTAGTGACGTTATCAGCTGGTTTGCGGAGTGTGTGACCTATCCACCCCCATTTTCTTTTCTTGATGTCCTGATCAACGGGGTTCTGGTTGGTTCTACGCCATAGGTCTGTGTTTGAAATCTTCTCAGGCCACCTGATGTTAAGAATGTGGCGCAAGCACTTGTTGACTAATGTTTGTATCTTGTTGGTGATGTTGTGGGTAACCCGCCATGTTTTGGACCCGTAGAGGAGGACTGCTTTTACGTTGGTGTTAAACATGCGGACTTTGCTGCGCTGGGACAGGCCTTAGATATCCAGATGGGGCGCAGGGTGTTGAACGCTACCCTTGCTTTGCTGATTCGGCTCTTGACGTCGTCTTCTGTGCCACCATCAATGTTGACCACGCTTCCAAGGTAAACAAAGCGGGCAGTCTCCACCACGTCTTTCCCCTGTAGATGCAGTGGCTGCTGTAGTTGGTTGTTCAATCGCATCACCTCGGTTTTCTTTATGTTGATTTTCAGGCCCGTCTTCTATGCCTCTTCTGCTAGGCGCGTTAGCTTAGACTGTGCATGCTGTTGCTTGTGAGACAGGAGGCTGATGTCATCCGCAAAGTCAAGGTCTTCGAGATGTTTGGTGGGGGTCCACTGGATGCCGGTGTTGCTGCCCTCTGTGGTTCTTCTCATAATCCAGTTTATGACGATCAAGAAAATTATCGGCGAGAGCATGCAACCTTGCCTCACTCCAGTCTTCACTGGGAAGGGGTCTGTCAGCTTTCCGTTGTGGATGATCTGGCATGATGAGTCCTCATAGAGCTGTTGGATGAGGTTTATCAGCTTTTGCGGGATTCCGTAGTGTTGCATTAGCTTCCATATTGTCTCCCTGTCGACGCTGTCAAACGCTTTTTCGAAGTCGACGAAGATCGCGTACAAAGGAGACTGCCATTCGATGGATTGCTCGATGATAATACGCAGAGTGGCGATAAGATCTATGCATGACCTATCTTGCCTAAACCCCGCCTGTTCTGTTCTAAGTTTCTTGTCTAACGCCTCTTTCAATCTCTCCAAGATGATTCTGGTCAGTACTTTGATGGGGATGGACAGCAACATGATTCCTCGCCAGTTGCCGCATTGGGAAAGGTTGCCTTTCTTGGGGAGCTTTACCAAATGCCCGAGCTTCCAGTCAGCCGGAACTCTCTCCTGTTCCCATAACTTCACCAGGAAGGGGTGTAACATCTCCGCTGCCGCTGTCGCGTCTGCCTTTAGAGCTTCTGAGGGGATGCCGTCAGGGCCTGGTGCCTTACCATTCTTCAGGGACTTGATGGCATTGATAATTTCTGCAATTGTTGGGGGGTTGATGTTAATGCATAGGGATTCTTTTGCTGGTGATATATCAGGAGATGTTTGCGGAGGTGGTCTGTTTAGAAGTTCTTCAAAATGTTCCACCCATCTTTTCCTTTGCCCCTCCTCGCTTGTCATGGTTCTTCCATTTTTGTCCTTGACTGGTTTGCTCGGTTTGGAACTCTTCCCTGACAAGGCTCGGGTGATTTCATATACCCTCCTCATGTTATTCTGCTTTGCCGCTAGCTCTGCCTCCTCTGTTAGGTTGTGTATAAATTTCCTTTTGTCCTGTCTAGCACCCTTCTTCACTTCCCGGTTTGTCTCCCAATATTGTGCTTTGAGGTCTGCCTTCTTTTGCAGGTCACCGCATCTGCTAATTTCCATCTTCAGATCCCTCCTCTTCTTAATCTTCTCCCAGGTACCCTTTGTCAGCCATTCATTCTGTTCCCTCTCTTTCTTCCCCAGAACTTTAGTGCACGCATCCTGCCAGGTCTTTCGTATTCCTGCCCAGTGGTTTTCTATTGGTTCGTAACAGGCAGTACAAACGTGATGAGAACCCAGTTGTAGTAATGTGAATTGCCAATCTTAGATGTTCGTCTTAAGTTTGTCCTAAGTCATGCGTGAGTTTCATTTATGCTGAAGGATTTGTGGCCTAACAAAATTAAATTTCCGAGGGTCGAACTCACAGATGAATTGGTACGCCGTCGACAAATGAGTGTGAATAGCTAGGGTTGACGTGTTAATCATTGGATCGATTTTTCGCAACACCTATGCAACAAACCTGAAGAACCTTAGGATAGGGAACTCGGTCTGCGATCGATTGATCTAACTTTATCCCTCACTACCCGTATAATATCACCTGCAGAATTCCGGGCTGGAATAACCATACCAAAACACTAGATTTTTGTTCAAAACACCGCGATAATGAATAATCAGTTCCCTGAGTATTTGTTAACCGCAGTCAATATTTACACTTCAAATCCTTTTGCGAAACTGTCTCGGAAGGTTCGGAGTAGGTAAAACCAATGAAAATAGACAACGCATTTTATAACTGTGCACATATTTTGGTCTTTTTGTTAGTATATATAAGATCAGATTTCATCTACATTTAATATCGTTCCGTAATTTACATTCACAGTTTTTTGGTGCTCGGCAATAGACCATTTCCCATGCGAAATCTAATCACATTTATAAATTTTAGCATAAATCATCCCACTAATATTTTCCCACTGATTCTTTTGATGTTTTCTCCAGCCCAGTTAATGCATTAGAGTGTTTGGGAGAGCTAGGTTTTTTGTGATTCATATATTTCGGGAGCGGATCCCGGTAATTACACAGCTCGTGATTCCACCATCATCATCATTATCATCATTCACACGAATTGCTGTTTGTTTTGAAATTTGTGAGGCAGCGCGATATACTGCGAGTCCACCAACCATTATTGTCAACGATAAACGCGTGCATTTGTAATTTTCAAACGGAAAAAAACGCAGCTCGCTGATCGTACAAACGACCTTTATCATACAATGCATTTTTATAGTGAAAATGCAGATTATTGGCCACGATTTTCGGGAATTTTAGCCTTCATTTTCAATTTCGTTTGCACTGAATTCATGGATTAAATGGAAGAAAGAAAACATCTGTAGGGGTTGTGCAGCGATGGAAACATTATGAAAATTCCCTCGAAAATCGGATAAAACAGAACAACAAAGTATTATGCCTACATCAAAATATGTTTAATATAAGTAAAATCTTTTACACATTCAATCTTGTTTTCTTTAGCCATCACCTTCACCAGGGTTTCTCAGTCAAGAATGATTGATTTCTTGAACGTCCGAAATACTTTTTTCTGACGTCTTGTAATAAAAGTACTTTCAATATCAATTAGTTAAATGTCAATTTCGCAACAAGTTCTCTGATTGTGTAGCGAATAATAATCTATTTATTGTTATTACATTTTATTTTTGGACGCTTTCGATTTCATTCTTAAATTAATTATTCAACGCAATGTGAGGGTTGCGAGAATTTTTAAAATAATTTTGAGTCCAGTGACCTAGACTGGACGACCGGTTTTGTGCGTTTCGCACTTGGAATGAAAGAACAATGAACACACGCTCCATAGTCCTGGAAACAGAAGCAGAATAGTAAACCCGGGTAATGCTTTGCAGCTTTTGTGGATACGCGAAGTCAACACATATATGATATAATCACATAGATCTACTTTATCAGCATATAAAATCTTTAATCTATACATGTTCCTTCTGGTACTGTTACTATTACCTTGGTCAACGTTTATGCACCGACGCGCTCTGCGACACCTGCTGAAAAAAGACGATTTTTATCATACCCTCACAACAGTCCTCAGAAATGTGCCACCAAAAAACTGTGTAGTGGTATTGGGTGATTTCAATGCCAAAGTTGGTGCAGATTACGAGTCTTGGCAAAACTGTCCCGGGAGGTTTGGAGTAGGTAAAACCAATAAAAATAGACAACGCCTTTTAGAACTGTGCACACAGTTCAGTCTTTTTGGTAGTAGCACAGTCTTTCAAACAAAACTACAGCATAAAATCTCCTGGAAACTTCCTGACTCTAAGCATTGGCATCATCTTGATCTTATTCTTGTTAGGCGCATTAATATACGAAGCGTACTCCTCACTAGATCATATCAAAGCGCATACTGTGACACTGATCATTCACTAGTCTGTGCAAAACTGAAGTTTTTCCACACGAGATTTGACCGTTACTCGCACGTAGGAACCTAATCTAGCTGCACGATTCGCTAAAGCTTTTACGGCCGAGTTCAACATTCCCACTCGAATCAGCTTCATAAAACTGGGAATCTCTAAAAAGCTGCATTTGCCGAGTCGCACTTTCAACATACGATCCAAATAAAGCTCGAACGAGCTACTGGTTCGACGCAAAATCTTCTGAGAAAATTGCTGTGTTGTTGAAACGGTCAGCATTCTTGAAGTTCAAAGGTATGCCAACAGATGAAAACTTGCGAGTTCTAAGAGAAGCTAGAAATAAGGTCCAACAGACTGCAAGACAATGTGCAAATGACTATTGGACTGAAATTAGCTGCGGATACTGGAAAATTTCACGTTATGTATGGTATGAAAGAACAAGCCTGATCCAGGCAAAGTGCCGCACAGTCATAGACTGCACGTGGGCTAAGATACTCTCAGGTTGCCCAAGCCTAGACAGATATGAGAAATCGTGAATAAAGATGGTAGTGAGACTCCAGTGTTTTTCAGCATACAACTCACTACTTGTGGCCAATCAATTTAGCACGGTGTTAGTCTCACAGCACAGAAGTACTGCACGATTGAACATCCGCGGACTGTAGTTGGACGCGGTATGCTAAATGAAAGCATTCTGCACGACCTTGCGTTTTCTCGGACATGAAAATGAAGATAATATCAAGATCTATACAGTAAGCATACCTAAATTAGCTAAATTACCGACGATGAAGGCGGTGCAATTGAGCTGGTCAAGAACGAGAAAAGCAAGAAAGGAACCGGAGCCCTCAAGTCTACCTAGTATTTAATGAAAAATACAGAAATAAGAAAGATTCAGTGAAATCGTTAGCAGCCTAATCGGTGAATAATTAACAAAAAGCTGAGCGCTGTGCTATCTCCATTCATCAATCAAGAGACGAAACAAATTGGGGATAACGCAATAAAATATTTACGGTATGTATGATGGGATCAAGAGAGCCATTGGTCCAAACAAACTTAAAACGGCTCCCATTAAGTCTGTATCTAGTAACCCGATTGCCGAGAAAACTCAGCAGGTGGAAAGATGGGTAAAGCACTTCTCCTCTCTCTACTCTAGGGACAGTACGGTTTTACCGCATGTACTGGAAAATGTCGAGCGGTTGCCGAACATTGAACATCTAGATACTTCTTTCACTCTTGATGAGCTCAATATGGCTGGTTCTTCTTTCAAACGCTGGTCTACAGAGCATGTTCACCATACTACGACAATGCCGCCTGCGATGGCCTGACTAGTTCTACGGAATGTAAAATGGTCGTATTCCGAAAGATCTATTCTATGGTGAGTTGAAATCATTACCGCACTTGCGGTACAAATACGTTTGCAAAAGAGATATGAAAGCTCTTGGCATTGACCCTGCGTGTTAGAAAGAGCTTGCTCTTGACCGCTCACATTGAAGACTTTGTTTGAAGCTTCGTCTGCAAGCTGGGAAGGAGCAGATACAGCTCTTGACCACTGAACGCTGAACTCACCGACGGCGTGCAACCGACGCCGATCGATTGTTCGATTTTATGCTGCAGTTTGAAAAATACAGAGATGAGCCAAAGGAATTCAAACATGTTTTGTGCTGGTGATTTTATGTCCATATAGCTAGTATTCAAAAAATCACGCCTCGGAATTACTTACTTTAACCCGTATATGTAACAAGGTTAAATTCTAGTGCATGAAACATTGGTGCGAATGATAATTTCTTGACCTTTTGTTGTATTTTCTAATTCCCAAGCCAAAAGTCTAAATTTTACTTGAAAAGCGGAATTAATCGTCGAAAATGAAACCTATATATGTTTTGAATTAAAATGTGTCTTTTTATACAACAACGCTACATTGATGCAGTAATGACTTGCTGACGATTCGATTTGTAGAATAAAAATTCAGTCTACTGAATAGCGTCTGTTTTGAGGTTTTCAAGGGCGTAACAACATTCCGTTAGATACATCATCAGAAATTCTCGATAAAAGATAGGGACTCTAATTTCAGTTATCCTTCTATACATGACATTTCGATTTCCAAATAACGTAATCTTGAAAACCTTTGAAATAGCAACTGTCTCGCAAATCCTATTTACATCGGTTCTGTTTACTGTCTAATCGGCATTGGCCGAAAAGGTCAAGCATCGTCAAACGTTCCTCTACTGGTTCACAGCGCGAGGATTGCCACCGTGTTTTGTATATCGGCATTAACGAAAACCATAGTTTGGAAAAATATTTCGTGTTGATTAAATATTTATGTTCCGATTGAGTTACTTGCTTTAATGTTTGGCTGGCATTGGGATATGCGAAATTCAACTCTTCATTGCAAACCGTAGAAATCACAATGCCTGTTTCCGAACAATATTTCGTTTCCGCGTTGAAAACTAAATCGATTTTCAATAAACATGACTTTATTTTCTAAACAAGCTTTCGTCATGTGATACTTAAGAACTCCGACAGATGTCAAAATGTGTTTCGCTTGCAGAATAACTCACAATTCGCTGAAGTCGGAAGACAATGTGAATCATGTTACCGATTTTCTATATTGTAGGTGTGTTGCACAAACTATATTGACTTAAATAAACTTGTTTTGAAAAATAAAAATGCAAACATCACGTTAAATGGTAAACAGTTAACTTTTACACGGATCGAGCTCAACTGCTGATGTCCATCGAGATTCAATCAGCTCCACTCAGTATTTTTAAAACAGTCTCTCTCTTTCATGTGTATTTATACTTCAAGTGGTGATAATATTTATTCGATATATCATTGAAGTTAATTTCTCTTTCGTTTTCTGTGCAGAATGTTACTTAAAATACTGGCCATGAAAAGCTGTCAATAATTTCAGTACAGTTGATCGTTTCAAACCTATTCCTTTGCTACCAATTTTAGTAGCCCTTCGTTTGTTCTACCTTAATTCTTGAACATGGACTGCACTCCACTGTTCCGAAGTGATGTCTAGATTTTATACCTTCTTGACACAAATGTATGATTTTATCAGATTGTAACAAAATCTAGCCTCTGTCCGAAAACTGTCCGATGTCGATCAATCGCGAATAAAAATAACCGATCCGTGATGTTTCGTATGTGCACGTTTGTCCACGGTTTTCGACTTGGAAATTACGCTTTGTTTGATTCCCCAATGGACTACTCGAAAAATGCTGGACATAATCGATGAGTATTTGGAGACTGTTTCTTTATATACCCTGGAATTAAGACCAAAATGGTTAGATTTGAACAAGAGGTAAAGAATAAACAAACGAAATTTAATATGAGGATAATTTCCTCTGTTTCCATTTGCTTCGAAAAAACTGGTAATGATTTTTGTCAACTAAAATTATGCCCCTTCTGTCTGATTCCAAAACACATGATAACATTGATGTCGGTCCACTGCTTATACTTCCGGCTGAGTTTCATTCGGTTGTAACAACTGGCAGGGTCTCGTGTTTGAGAGTGGGAAACATTCTACGGAAGCTACGTAACGGCTATGTGTGATTAGCATTCACATAATTATAACGCATTAGTCCTATATTGAACATATCGTGGATTATCACATTAACTGTGGTTTTTTAAAGCTAAGCTTCAAAGTCAATTCACGCTACTATGGCAGCGTCACACACTCGAAAAAAATGCTCTTCGATTGGAATATGTTTGGGACCGATCTTGTATTCATAATGCAAAGATATTTGAGTGCAATCGTTTAGAGCAGTCTTCGGGTAAGGCTTGCCTTCTGACACAAGCTTCGTCAGACTAAGGATGATAGTCCAGACAGGGAACATGATTAAGTAGTAGTCAACCCACCACCACTGATTTGATCTTACAGATAAACAGCCTATAGTACGCCTACAGTATGTCATGTCCCGTGGGAATGACCAGGATCAGTGGTCGATTTGCGTGTGCACAAAATTCTCTTATTCTGTTCAATAGAGTTTAAAACCTGGAAGTCGTCCTTTGAACATGGCGCCAATGTGGCGTTAAAACGTTTGTGAAACAGAAATGAAAGCTCTCGAGTATGTAGAGGTAAACAATCAGGGTTGAGTTGATGAAAAGCTTACGTTGCTTTTGGCTCTTAGATGCTGGTCGAAAGCTGCTAATACATCTTGTATTGTATTTAGTTGGAAACGCTTTAAGAGAAAACTTTAATTCCTTCAGTGTATTCAGTTAGGAAGTTATTCTCCATCATGTGATTGCGATGTACACTCACGAAAGAGGACAACACAAGACAGCAAGATTGATTCGATTCCCACGTAATTCACTAATCATGATTATAATAAGCAAGAAACTGTTCCATTATTTCAGTTTCGATGCAGTAATTTTATGGTAGAAAAAGAAATCAGCATACCAATCCCTGCAAGTTGACGAGCTATATGCTGTAAAAATATACAATCTTCCGAGTATTAATATCGGCATTTACCGCGCATGGTTTTATATGTATTTATCGATGTGAAAGTGATTATAAGCTCATTTCCGGCAAGAAGTTTCAAGTGAAACAGGCACTAATGGAGAAAAATTGCGGCCGATATCCAATCCAGAATGTCGAATGGTCAATGCCTGGGAACGGTTGCGTCTTCTAGTGAGACTCTCGGGCTTCAGTTAATGATTATGATGATGATTTTCGGTGTTAAGAATTTTATTGTCCTATGTGAGCTACCTCTGCATGCGTCACTGTGTGAAAGCCTGTGGTTTGAGTGTGGAAATTTGCTTGTGAAATGGCAATTTTTTTAACACGCGACCAAAATGGTTTCATAATGATAAATCCTGTCAAGAAATGCAAGATCAAGGTGCGCCAACCTGACTTGTCCAGATGCTAACAATTCGGTAATAGCTACATCGATATGCATAGGTATACACTTTCTCATGAGACAAAATCATTAATCCCATAAAGATGTTAAACAGCTAATCGAAACCAGTAATCAGGGCCTCGGTGTATGTTTTGGTTTACTATAGCATTACATTTTTATGGCCATGTTTATAAGAAATTATCCGAAATTCGCCAAACCTGCAGACCTCAAAAACGAACAGTCTCAAACGAACGACGAAAACATGATGAAAAATGTTTCTGACCGATAGAGTCAAATTAAAATCAAGTCGAAAATCATCGCTTAAAACAGATTTGGGGTAACGTTTCGCCTCTGATACAGAAGCTTCGTCAAACCAAGAGTATTGTTCAGAAAACCGCTAAACGGTCGCATTACCAAACAGATTATTGTATTCCTAGGAGTGTCAAGTAATGTAGAAAAATACATGATGAATTGTCTTATTTACCCAGCACGACATGAAATCGGTCGCATGTGCAGACCTGTGCTAGCCATTCCTCAACCCAGACATTACACAAATGGTAAAGTAATGTTTAAATATACCTCGACGGGCGTGTTTTGTATTGATTATTTTCTATACCCTGATTGTTTGCTTTCGAATTCTATGCATCAAATACCAACCAAAATATTCCGTCAGAGCTTTCGTTAGGAAAACACCAATTCCAATCAGACAATAACATTCTTTCTATTTCCTGAGATGTAAAAATAAATAAATATCTAGGACTGTACAATTAGATTGATTCATATGCAAATCAGAAAAAAATCCTATTGTTTTAGAGCATGTCTGTACACACGAAATACTCACGCGCCAAACATTCAATTATCCTGAGTGTTGCATTAAATTTGCTTCGCTGGCAGTGTCCTCTCGTGATGATTTCTTTGAGGGAAGCTCAAATAAAAATTCAACGTATCTGTTAATTCCAAAATCGTGTTGAGATCTGTGAAATAAAATTTAACATTCCTGAACAAAATTGTCTCTTGATTATTTTTTCGTGGTTGCTTAGATTTCCGATTGTATCGAGCACGACTATCCATAACAGCGCCAATTCTCTCGTTGGAACACGGTATATTTTCAAAATATACTATATAAAAAGCACCGGTAGATTGAGTACCGAATGATTGAATCTTGCTGTATGGTATCGATGTGAGATATTGTGTCCTGGGTTTTCGAAAGGGTGTTCCTTCTTGTTGTTCCATTTCTTTATTGGTGCGTAGAATATTTAACTGAAATTCTTCAGGCACTACCCAAATAAGATTATCTCCGGTGTTTCCTGGAAAGTCGGGCGCCCGTGCTGCAAACGCGGCTGTACTGAATCGTTGAGGCAATAGACGACGAAGACGTCGCAGGTATGAGATACTCGCATGGATGCTGTCCGTGGCGCTCAGAGTATGTTCGTTAGAATGCGAGTAAGAGTTCCCAATCATAGTCCATCGGTCTAGAAGAAGTAACTTCAGTTGTATTAGTCCCCTACCATTCGGAGCCAAAGTAGATAGAAACATTTTGGGAAAGTATTGATGTATGATCTGTGTCAACGTGTATTCATTTTTCTTTTTCATTTCTGTGTAAGTTGAGTGATCGATGACACAGAGATATGTAACAAGGTCAACGAATTCGTGAACGGTGGCTGATAGCACGTATACACCATTCAAAATATCCCTGTGCAATTGATGTACGAGAATTCGCAATGTGGAGTTCAACTGATGGACTGGCAATTTTTGTAGACGTTTCCAAGCGAACGTTTGAATCCGGAAGCAAAATTCGGGCGTGACTTTCTCCAACGAAATAGGGCTCTGTGTTGAATTAACTTGTTCAAACACGCCTTTTTCATACAGTGCTATCACATCACACACTTTCCAAGTTGGTTTCAAATAAACATATCTCTTAGGCTTCGTAATTCCGTATAAAGAAAGATAAATAGCGTATTGTATCGGGCACTCTTTTCCGAGATTCGGTAAATCCAACTTTTGAATGATTTGTAAACTCAAATGATAGAAATTCGTTCCCCCACTGAAGCAAACAACTTCATACATAGTGTTAATTGGCAGACAAATCGGCATGCTGAATGGATGTTTATGTGTATATGGATTTCGAATTGATATAGAAGCGATTTCCAATGCAGAGGGTCCATACAATCGACCTCCACTCCGCAGAGTTTGTTGAATAGTTTCTCGACAGAACGCGGCATATCTGGATACCTCTTTTTGAAATTCCGAGGTGGTCGGTGTCTCATGAACAAAGAACAGCAGTAACAGATCCAGGCATTTAAGAACCGGCGTTGATGGCAAGAAAATTGTTAACAAAATACTTACACACTCCCATACTGCCAACACTGGCCACCAACCTTCTGGTTTATTGGGATTGACAAACTCTGATGTGGGGAATGTGATTTTTGACTCGCCGATGACCTCTGACGTTGCGAGTCCCAGTTGGTTACGCTGAATAGCACTCACTTCGTAATGCTCTTTTTCACCAATCAGTCCGTATGATGGTTCAAAGTTAGTGCTTTCGCCGTTGTTGTCTTGACGACGTACATCTGTGCAGAATAGTGGAATCGAACGTACTGTTCTTCTTGGTCGCTGTGGATAGCAACGGCGTGTAAGCCGTTTCATTTGCGCATCGTTTAACATTACTTGTTTAATTATTTGTAAATATAGCTCGTCTTTTAAATGAGGGTTATCCAGACATTGTTCTGTGAGGAAACGTAAAATAAAATATTTCCGGTTTAGCCAATAGGAACTGTTCAGTACAGCGATCATGGGAACAGGGAAATGTGACTTTTTTGACCGTTTGTACTCTATCTTCGGATAAGACAGAAAGAGAAGGTGATTGAATAATCGAATGCTCATTTCCGAACCAAGTTTTTCGGTGGTTTTCGATAAAGGAGCTTTGATTGGTTCGTCCGTATGGTGTAATTGGTTTGAGTACAAAGAATTGACCAGCAAACGCCATACCTCTACAAGCTTAGCTAAAATAACCGATTGTTCTGTAGCGGGGTCTGTTGTAGTGGTGATTTGTTGGCAAGCACGGATAAGATTGTCCCGCCATTGTTCAAACTCTGCCCGATTGCGACAGACTAAATACACTGGATCAATTCGATCAGACCACAAAGCGATTGTACGATTTCGTTTTTCAATATCTCCGGTGATTAAAATATCCGAATCAGAACTGGATGTCAAATCAACCGGCAACTTAGCTCCTTCTACGATGTCTTTAGGTTCGGGAATATTTGATTCTTGGTTGACAGAACAAATGACAGTTTCCACTGTGCGAATATGTATTCCTAACAACGATTTGTAACCAGATGGTAGTTTGGAATCAGCTGACCGTGCGTATACAAGATAATGTCCCAACAAACGACACCAAAACCAACAAGCTTCTCCACGTTTGATGCGCTGAAGCCAACCCTGCATGACTAACTGTGCATTGCAGTTGACGAGTAGTTCACTGGCAAGGCTAATACGAAGGACTCGACGTATCTGTGCAAGCCATAGATCAGTCTCCGTGGAATTCATGCCACGGAAGCAATGAGATTTTCCATTGTGCAAAAGCAATTCAAAATGACCAAAGTTTGTTCTAGTGTCAGTGGTTTGCAGACCTTTTCCGATGAATTTCCTGGTTACGGGTACACTTTCAGTCTGTAGCTTCTTAGATCTAGTCTCCGTATAGGCAAAATCCATTTTTAATCCAGTGTTTATTGATGTGGATAAATTATGTGGTTTACGAAGAGCTCGAATCTCGGTCACTGGAATGCAATATTTAGGTATTTTAGATTCATTTGAAGTGCGCATATATAATGTAAGCGCGGACAATGTGAGTTCTGCATTGTGAAGTCGCCATATTTTTAACCGATTGCTCAGACGGAATAATGTACCCGATTGTAGCACACTTAATTCATCGATTTCATCAGGGGCAATTGTGGTGTGCATGCTCGAAGACACTTCGCGTACGGTTTGACTGGCATTTATTGGTACATACTTCTGATTTGTTACATGCGTTATCGGAGAGGCATACGGAACAGCGATTCTAGGTTCCGCAACCGTACTCACATCGGATGTGAGGTCACTCGACTCATGAGAATCACCTGAGGGATAGTTTGTGTATAGGATTGGAATGTAGGTCTTGTAAGGTGGTCGTAATCGATGTAACAAAATGCACTGGCCACGATAGCGCGTGAATGTATCTAACCCGGTGATCAACTGAGAAATTTTATTTAAGATTGGAAAGTCGTTACCTTCGAAAAGATCATCAGCTTTAGCGATATTTCCAAATTCCATGCTGATCACTGAATTCAAAATGTTAGATGTGTATTCTTCAAATGGACGATTTAAATAATGAGTACCCTTTTGAGGTAGCGACGGTTTGCTGAAAAGAGGTGCTTGTTTCTTAGCACGAATGGATATTCCTCGATAACCGGGTGACGTTTCAACTTCATGGTTCGTTATTCCAAACCGTTGAGGGCTACGCCCTTCAACCTGAGACTCTTGCCAACTGCTGACGCTTGTTTCGCTAGAATCGTTTGGACGGACAGGTTGTTTGAATTGCCTGCGTGCTATTTTAACTTTTGGTGGCCCTTTTGAAAGTATGTCAGGTTGATGCGGTTGTGTGGGTAAATCATACAATTTTCGTAATGCAGCAATTACTTCTTCGCGAGAGGTTAGCTTTGGAAAATTTGTGCGTGCATCGGACGGCGAATACATTTTAAAGGGGCGTTGATCCTGTTGTCTGGAAACTGAGCTGGGTGCTCGAGTACGCACGAAATGCTGTAATGGGGAACAAGGTAGTGAACTGGTAGTTTTCTGCTTTGTGCGCTCAAGTGTGGGGGAAGAGGGTTGTGAAATGGAAACAGATTCAGTAGAAGAAGAGAATATTGAACATGAGCCGGCACTGGACTGAGTTGAATCGGTCTCATAGGTGCATTGTTTCAAAGAGATATTGATTAGGCTCAAGTTTGATGTGCTTGTTTCTATTAGTGGCCATTCACGTGGTTGCATTTGTATGAGATCGTGTTTCATTTTTCCGATTTTGCCAAAATGTGACGTTTCCGCTGATTTATGTATCTGTTTCATTTTTTCAATTACCTTGTGACGAGTGGAAGTTGAGTGCGGAGCAACACTGGTGCTATGCTTCAATTCCGGTATTTTGAATTCCGGGAATATTTCACTTGTAGATGGCTTGTTTGAATCATGCAAACTTTGTTCCTGACTAGATTCTGAGGTAAGTAACCGTTGCGCCACATCTTTGTTCAAACATATTTCCTCGTATGTATCCGAAAGACTAGAGTAATCGGCAACACTGAATTCCCCAACTGACTCCGTCAAACTTGATCTGAAACCTGAATAGTCCGGCCTCGCAAGAGGAGCTTTCGTTTGTACTCTGGGTTTCGATAATGTCACCGACAATTCTGTGAGAGTTTGTCTTATGATACCTTTGACTTCGTCTTTGGACAATTTCGATTCTGCTTGAGGTCCTGTACGAGCACATCTCTCAAGTACATGGAACAACTGATGTTCTAAACTACGTTTTTCGTCGACCAATTGTTTGTTCCGCGTTTCAAGTTCTAAAATGCGTTCAACCACCGGTGATTTTATTTCAGCTTGGTCTTTTGCATGGCCGAATTGTTCACCACCACTCACATCGGTATCCTTGTGATCCTCTTTTTCATCCATCACGAATCAAACACATACTGGCCAATCTTTACAAATTGTCTTCACATTGAACGAATGATCATGTGAATGGGAAAATCCTAACGATTAAGCACGCGATAATTATCTCAAGCGTCCATTATTCCAAATATGTAATCTCATTTCGGTGATGCTTATTGAAGGATGCGTTCCGCCAATTATTTTTGCGCAAAACGTGTGACAGACACTCTCCAGGTTAGACAGGTTTATTGCCAGACATATAAAAGTACGCACGGTGTGGGTCTTTAAGGGCTGGCGCAATGAATGCCTCAGCTGCAAAATTGATCTGATTGGTAACAAATAGCAGAACAGCCAGATACCTTGAAAATGGTTTACATTTAAACAAAAAGTAGCGTTCAATGTCCAGAATCAAGTGCACGCATGCTAAACTTAATTCGACGATGAATCCGATGCCACATGGTTCCGCTGCATGGTATGTATTTCGAACATGTAACAATCGATATTTTAACCGGTGGTCTGGACGTTTCTTTGCGGTTGGTTTTTTAATCGATCCTGAATACACGTTTTTCATGACTTGATCCGCAATATCACCAAACAAGTGAATGGTGAGAACCAATTGTTGGTTTATGTTTGTGAGCTTACTAAACTTGAAACGGATTTTTTGCAAGAGTCTCACCAAGACGTAAGAAGCCTAGTCCTGCGTTGCTAATAAGCATAGATGTCATTTTGTTGACCAAGTCTCTAGAGTTTGCTAAAAGCTCTATAAAATTCTGTTTAGCGGATCTGTAGGAGGTTGTTTAAACCTTCAAATATGTACTTCCCTATTCAATGGCTGTTCTCACAAAATGTTAACAGTTGCTAACTCAAAATTTTTAAAATAAAACACACATATAGCGAAGGATACCTTTAACTCAAGCTGTATAATATTATCATAAAAGAAATCAATAATGTATAAGATCAATATCAAGCAGTAAACAGAATTCAATATCACGTGATACTGCTTGAACATGTTCTGTCGATATCGGGTTTAATAAGAGAACACGAACTAATCGTTTCTGGACGCATAAGTTTCTTCGATGAATATCACCACGGTCGTCCTTAACCCTTTGTCTACGGTAATTAATATACGTATTTTATGATATTTTTGTGTTATTCGGCTTAATTATGGCATAAATAAAACACATGATTAATTTTTATAGATCAGATGCCAGACGCCGCCTGACAAGTGCAATCTGATCGTGACTGAAGGTACCGACGGGAGCTACCCAGCAATCGACTGCTTGGTTGAGGTGGTAACTAGAATTACCGTCAGTCGACAAAGGCTCTAGCCAAGTCTTTTGACAAATTGTGAAGAACGGTGTAAGCTACAAAGAACTTATTTTAGGCTTCACTCGGTGAACAATGTCGATCAGTTGGGCTAGGAGCAACCAGTTCGTCTTACTTTTACAATCTTGGAATGCATTTGAGTGGGTAACGATAAAAAATATGTTCTGAATTTTAAGTGGGAATAAGTCACCACCATAGTATAATTGTGAGTCTGAGAGTTTACCGCGTCATTCCGCGTGGAACGGTTTTGTTTATGAACTATTTTGTAAAGTGACATAAGGCCTCCACTGATTGGCTCTGTTTCAGAATTGAAGCTTCAGTTTAGACCACAATTGGACGCGTTTAATAAAATGCAATTGAATAGTCTGTAAATGCTGAACTACAGTTGAAGGTTTGATATGCATTAGTTCACTCTGAAGTAACATGTTGCAAACAAAGTGTGTAGGAAGCGCCAATACTTGTGACGATAGCAATCACAAAACCAGAAAAAATCGTTAGAATTACATAAGAACAGTTGCAGTGGCATGCTCTCAAAATTAATTCGTGAAGGTAACTGAAATGAGCTTAGTATGGCGACGTGTCGGAGATCTGGTAGATCACATCGGAGTTTTAAACAGCATAGACAGGTTGATGGCGTTAACGAAATTCTCCTGTAACATATAGGCATGTTTTATTTCTTGTCATCTATTCGTTCATAAATTAATTCATAGATGATATGCGGGAAAAACAATCTATGCTTTACAAGACCCACAAAAATGTACATTGGGTCGGGTAGTAAAAAATATCAAAAATATTGTCAAACATGAAATTCATACTTGTCCATATGGGCAATGTTTTTAATAATGTCAATGGTTCCAGATTGTACTACGTGAGTAGATAAACTGTTCCACAATTGCACATTGCGAACAGAAAATGCTTGTTTTCGGCAGTTCCACCTACTATGCTGTTGGTAAAGTTTAGATTGGTGACAACGCAGATGTGCGTTGTGGGAAACAGTTAACAAATGACAGCATGGATGATTTGTTTGATTAAGCACTGTCCAAATAAAGATTAATGCTTCGCGTTGCCGTCTGTATTGGGCTGAATGCAATTTCGATATTATATGTCGCATTTCGTATGGATAATTAGAAAGTCCACGGACGAGTTTTGTTGCTCTGCGCTATGGATTTTCCAATATCTTTTTTCAACCAAGGATCCCATACCGGTATAGCATATTCGATATGAGAGTGGATATAGATTGAAATCAATTTGCAGATTATATTGGCCTAAAACGAACCTAGGGCTCTTCTAAGGACACCAATGTTGCTTTCAGCTTTGCTGGTAGCGATTCGACTTTGCAGAGAGTTTCCTAAGTCATATTGTATAATCACGCCTAAATCTTTTTCGGGGGAGGCGAGTTTAATAACAGTACGACCTATGTAATATTCTTTGTTCAACTTGCTGTTGAGCGATAAGAAGCTGCTGTTCGAGGCATTCAGTCGCATTTCGTTATCTAGGGCCCAGGCATAAATCATATCGAGATTCCGTTGCAAGTTCTGCGTGTCGTCTGTGGAGTTTATCTTGCGCCAAAGCTTTTAATTATCAACAGAAAAAGCACTTGCGACTGTAGTATAGTAGGTAAGTCGTTTATAGATCGGAGACTGATCCTTGTGGGACACCATGGACAGCTTGTATCGACTCAGATAACTCAGATTTGACTCGCGCGTACCTCTCATGGGATATCAACCATTATTTAATCCATGCATGGAGTCTACCATCTACTCCGAAGGTAAAACGCTTCGACAAGAGCAATTCGTGGTTCACACGATCGGAGGCTTTTGAGAAATCAATATAAATTACGTCCACGGAGTTGCCAGCATCCAGTAGCTCAGACCAGGCTTCTTTTGCTAATAGCAAGTTTCTCAGGCAAGATCGTTTATTCCTAAACCCATGCTGTGCTTACGAGTGTACATTATTGATGTCAAGGTGATTCCGCAAGGCATCAGCTAAGATGCACTTCATTACTGTGGATAACACTGTTAATGAAATTATTGGACGATAGTTTAACAGATTTCTTTTTTCCCCGTCTTTGTAGATCGGACTAATCCAGACAGTTTTCTAAGTTTCTAGCACAAAGCTCTGTTCGAACATTATTATGAACACGTCAGACGTCGGTAATGCTAATTCGGTAGACAGATTATGCAAAAGATTGGTGTGTATATTATCTATTCCGGGTGAACCTGTTTTCTCCATTGACACTAATTTAGTCTTAACAACGTTGGGTAAGAATTCCACCTCAGAACTCAGAACTCAGAAAATTTTATGGTAGAAAAAGCAGTAAGCTTAACAATAACCATAGGAAGACAAGGTGTATGGAATATATAAAAAATATAAAATATCTCAAAAATTAATAGGGACAGTCACATACCACATGGTTCGTCATAAACTCCTGAAGAATTGGCAGGCTGCAGCTGTTAGAGTTCAGAAACTGCCCGTGAGTCGGCACTTGTGAGATTACAGATGCAAATTGTTTTCGAAGAACGTTTACACAATCTTTAAATGATGTAGGGGAGGCAAGTGGCGGTATTCCTATTTTACCACTACGAAAGTTGTTGACGTGCTTGTACAATGCTTTTGAATTCATAACACATTTTTCGGCCAGACTGATTTGCTAATGTTTTCTATCATTTCTAATAAGGCAGACACAATCTCATTTCGTAATAAAGTGTAGTTTCACCAATTTAGTCGTGACGGATCCTCCAAGTATTTGTACCAGGCCTTGTCACGTTTACAAATTCATTTCTGAGTACTGCTCCTAAGAGACGTTTTTGGACGCTGTTTGTTGCTTGTCATTCTCAAGTGCGACGGCAAATCAATGATGATACGGAGTTGGTTGTAAAAAGTTTCCCATGTTTTCTGAGCTGATGTGAGTTCAGAGAAATCCTATCGATTGGCAGTAATAAGAGCTCGAAGCAAGTCATAGTTCACAGTTGTAGACGTTCGTTGACTATCTTCGACTGACTCGTATTGATAGATGACATTGTGACCACTCAATCCGAGTGGAGCTATATAAGAAACATAATCGGTCATGAGTTCTTCGTTTGTGAGAATGAGGTCTGGGGTAGATGGCGTTTGTTCAGATCAAAATCGCGTTGGTTGTTGTACATGGTTGTAAAGAGGGGTGCAAGTCATTATTTCTTGAAAAAAGCTTTAGAATGAATCGTCACCTGTTATCTGTGTTTCATGTGTCGGTACATTAAGATCATCGAGGAGAAGCGAAAGTGATTATGTTAACTTCAATGCGAAACGTGTTACATTAGAAATAAAAGTGTCAGCCTTAGATGATGAAGAAGAAGGCGATAAATCAGTGCTAAGATGAACATACGGCTATCATCCAGTTCAATAGAGCAAAACAATTTATCTGGGAGATCTAGCTCAAGGAAGAAATTTATAGTACAATTGAAGCTTTCATGTAAGTAAAGGATGACACCGCCACCTATTGTTGCTCGTTTTTTTCTGTAAATCATCATGTGTGGGATGTTAAGTTCAGTGTCGTGCACGGAATTACTCAACCAGGTTTCTGTCACTGCAAGCAAATCCCAAGACGCTACGGTCGCACCGGAATACAGTTCAGTAAACTTGCCCAGAAAGTCCTGAGCCTTGGTGTAACAGCATGATAGAGATTTCATTTTCGGGCAGATGAAGAACACATAGTATTGCATTTGCCGACCCAGAATTGGTCGGCTGCTACAGTTTTTTGTCTTGCGTGCATGTGTTTGACTGGGTGGTGAAATCAGTTCGGGAACATTCATTTTCGTGCGCTTCATGTCGCTTACAGCTAGAATACGAATATCAGTCGTATTGCAGTCGTTTACTGGATTCTACTTCGTTCAAACTGGGTACACAATGAACGATAACAGCTCGGCGATTTATAACTGCTTTTACTAGTCCCGGATTATTACGATGTATTTGTGGTTCTCCCAACGAAACATCGGGAAATATTCGTACCGCGGATTTGTTTACAAATATGAGGGATGAGGCAAACAAGATATTTTCTACATCAATCATGAATCTTGAATTAACCTTAGATTATACATATCCCTCGATAATTTAAAACTTCCTCCAGCTCGACTACTGATCTGGTTTGCAGAATTACTGGTTGTACCGAGTTGTTGGAAGGTACTTTGATTGATTTCTGTAGCAAACAGTGTATCCGCGTTAGGTGTTGCTTCCCTGTAAGACTTTGGGTTTACGTGGTTAACGACTGTGTTTTTAACTGGCTTCTGAGCTTCCTGACACGCATATGATTGGATGGACACTGACGTATTTTTAGCCGATTAAGGTTCGCCTCTACTGCGAGTATGCGTCTTTCCATAATTGAATCATAGTTTTCAGCTCTTGATAAATCACTAGATACTTTCACTCTGCATATATTACATATATAACAGATGTCTAGAGATCTGTCATTATTAATTAGAGTCACTGATTCGGATGATAAACATTTGTCACAGATCGCATGGATCGCATTCGAACACAAGTAACATTTAACTTGGCACGATCTGGGACTAACCAGCTTTTGACAAAGTTTATACTTTTTTACAAGCCTCCTTGTCAGATACGTTTAAGGTCACTTTATCGGTCATCGTTAAAATTTTAATTTTAATTTAATTAGATATATAATGCAGTGTTTTTAAACAAGAGGACAATTTTCTTGTTAGTTTGCTCCCGTTATATCATTCAACACATGGCATTATTCCTATTTCATCTCACTCATTTTCGTAAACAATATGACATCAGACTTTCAACCTGATAATCCATATTCGAATGCCGACGGGTTTGCACGTATCAAGACTTATATCCGCGTCATACCCAGGTTTAATTTGACGCCAACAACAATTGGGAAAATAGCTCCGGCAACCTAGAACGCTGTTCAATGGATGAAAACAAATTGTAAGGAGCATGTGATTATTTTGTCGGGTCAATTGAGACCAAACCGCGTTTCTTGTTCCAACTCTATTGCTTACTCATTTAGTTATGATTTGAACAGGTTTAGAAGGCACTTTATGCCTCGTTAATCAAATCAACCACCCCGCATTTCTCACCCACTTATCGATTGGGTCTCACTTAATCCTTGGGGTCAGCTCATCCAACGTTGGTGACCTTCATTCACAAATCCGAAAACACAACAGAGTGCCATATGTTCAATGCGTTCGATACGCACATGACAGAGGATAAAACAACCCCATCTCCGGACCACAGCACTGTCCTGAAAATATTTGTCCCGGTGGTCACTTTGATATGATTTTAACACTCCATTACGTGCCAAGTGGTTCACTTCAGATATTTTGGCCAATCATAACGAATTGCATATTATTTAATAGCTGCTGACTTCTCCTATCAGATACTGTTTTCAAAGACTTGGTCAATCAAATTGTTCTCTTCCCAACTCAAATTATCGTCCGCAGTTGTTTCAATGCTTCCCGCTCTTGTGTTTTTCCGAAGGCGACAAACCGATCGCTTGTGATTCGCACTTGTCTTTAATGCGTTTGACAAATATACGATATATTTTTCACACCTTCATGTCAATGAAAGCAGTTGTTGACACAACTAAACTACACAAGGAGAGCATTTCCGTACGACCCATCAATTATGGGATCGGATCACCGGCATACGATTTAGCGAGACATGTAGCCTGTTTGTTGAAATCATTGCAGTACGGCAATACGGCTTAGTTCACAAAGAACTTATACGACTTTGCAGCACGCTTAGAGTCAGTCGCAATTGAGGACGAAGAAATAATGTTTAGCTTTTATATATGTGCCTTGTTTACCAATATGGTCCTTCGGTCAAAATACTTTTCCATGTTGAGACCTGGGTCCATACACTAAATATAAAAGCCATTATTCGGTGTTTGTTACCCTTAATGACCTCCAGAGTAAATCCTGTAACGCGATGACGTGATAGCCAATCTCTCGAAATTGACGCTTTGGATATGTTACAGAGTGACACCCCTTTCTCTCAGTGTACGTTTAAGTCTGACAACAGACCCAATTTTACCGCTTGTTTAATGAGCCTATTGTGATGTTCGCTTCTACCGAGGAGGTCTCGCGTGGATTTCGTACGCGGTTCACTCATTGCGCTGCTGAGACCAAGTGAAAATATGTGGTGGTGTTTATGACCGTTTTTCAGTACGGTTATGTAGTGGGAGTAAACGTTTGAAATACAATATATTTGTTAAGACGACTCATCTCGAATCAGGATTCAAGTATCTATAGAGCATAAGAGTAATGTTGTTAGACTCTAACTAAATTTTAATAAGTGAATTGTGTGTTACGATCAATTTTCTATTTTCATATTAAGACAAGGTCACGTTGTTTGCACACGAGGTTATTTTAACCAAGTATACAACTGTGTTATTTTTGAGCAACAAGATGTCGTTCGAGTAGGGCGCTGATGGTCGGTTTGAATTATCGTAAACAGAGATAATGGGTCTGTCTTCAACTACTCTGCCTGCTTCTGACTTGACCTCAAGATGATCTCGTCCGAAGCAAACTGTTCCTTTACTATTTGTCTTAATATCCTATGTATTGTCCTGATTATCCGCTCCCACGCTCCCTCCTGATTGTTGGATGATGGGGGATTGAAATACCATTCTATACCGCGTCAGTGATATGGCTTTGATCCAGAGAACAGTTAATTTCATTGAGTTCTGTTTGACATCTGCAATGACATTAGATCCATGGTCCCTATATATCGTACATAGTGTTTCTCTCCTATTGACGAATCTATATAAAGCCATTAGAAATAATCCGTTGTAAGGGTATGTACTAGTTCAACGTGAATTTCTCGTATCTTCATGCATGTGAACAGGCAACCGAAATGTTTCACTAAGCCTCTACCACGCCTAACATTAAAGGGGCCGAAATAAACAACTTCAGGTTTTACTGAACGCGTATAATCCTTTCGAAATTCTAGACGTCGAGAGGGGTACCAATGCTATCTTGTGACTAGAATCTGGAATGTATTTCATCAGCTTCCTTGTAATGAACTAGTAATTCAATTCAATTTCATTCAACTTAATTGTCCAAAAAGCATATAGCTTTACAAAAACACAGAATAATATGGGAATTACGAATAACATAAGTTGTAAAATCGGGGTTTATTTGCTTACTGAGCAGTTCAGGAATCAGGTAAAAATCCATAGGGAGAAACAGTTTTAAATCTGTTGGATGGCACATGTAAATCAATGGGGTCAAGATGTATAGTCTAATTCCATACATGGGTTCAAAGTTTAAAGCTTTTGTGGTGTAGAATATATCGGTTCAATTGGATTGGTCGACATGAATTGGTCCAAGTTTTAGTTGAATATATCCAAGTTGGCTCAATGTGCAACACTATTGGGTAGGGAGTTCCAAGTAAAACATACACGTACAGATTGAAAATACCTTCGAACGTTTAGTCTCGAGTCGGGAATAAGTACTGTGTATTCATGACTCCGGTTGGTTTCGGTGAATAATTTATTCAGTTGGTGATTGGGGGTAGGCATTATATTGAACATAAGAATCAAATCATCTCTATGTCGACTATAGCAAGAGTCGAAGAGATTGACACTAGTGATACGATCTTCGTATTGTTTGTGCTTTAAACCGCGTAAGAGCTTGGTGGTATGATGATACATTCTCTGTAATAAGCGGGTGTCCTTCTGTAGCCATGGTGACCATGCCTGAACCGCATACTCCATGGTTGGCCTCAAGTACGTATTAATTATTCGATGAACAGTTTGCTTCGTGAAACTCCCGAAAACGCGTTTAGCAGAAGCAGTACCCTTGACGTCTTTTCATAGACAGCTGTGTGTTATGTGACGGTTTCAAAGTGCTGCTCACCCACACACCCTAGTCCTTCTCTTTGTCGGTGATTTCAAGTATGTGGGTACCGAGGGTGAAAGAGAACCGGAAATGTCTTTCAACAGGGCTAGTCTTTGCAGCTTTAGCGAATGCGTTTAAACATATGCTGGATGAAAGGTGGCAGTTGTTCTTCCGGAAACATGATCTGTTGAAATAAATCCCGCTTTCATTCTGACAAAAACAATAATCGTTTTGAAGCACACAAAAAACGTTTCTCCATCAAAATCTCCGTTTTTCTTATAAACTTACTGCTTTTCATCGACTTTTTGATTAATTGGACATGCAACATACATTATAAACAAAATTGACGCGCAGTACATTCAAGTTGGTTGTATTTCCCATTCTCCGATAAAATATTACGAATGTTTTGATTTTCTGTGAAATTACAATATATATTCAGTTCATTACTTCAATAAATATTAGTTGTCAATATATTAACGTTGTTTCTTGTGATAATTTCCTTTACCTGAAGGTTCTCTGTGGTAAACATGAGCTAAATTAATCTAATGCTGTACATGCCAGCGCAGGGTGCACCAAAAGTGCTTAGGTATATCGGAGGGAGATTATAGGGTTTATGCAGCCCATACATGGTTCGAATGGGTCTGCATAGAATGCAAAAACGTTGCGAGGGAGGCCACTTATAAGCAAGTTTCCAAATGACTCGTGAACTTGAAGGAACTCACCCAGAAATCGTAAGCGCAATTTGCGGCATTTTCCAAACCATTACTGCCTAAGCCGGCGGTAGTAAATAATGCAGCAGAAAAGACTCTGTAAAAAAACTAACGAAACTGTTATCAGCTAGCGTAATAAGAAAAGCCAGCAAACCCAAAAGTTAGCGCGCTCGCACACAAGTAAGAAAATCTAGGCTCAACTCAGCAATTTCACGACAATTAATTCGTAATTAGCTTTAATCTGCAGTGAATTATGAGAGTTGCGAAAAGCACTGTTCTTTAGAAATAAGAAAACTAGAACCAGAAGTATTCTGATCATAGACGTCAAGCCAAATTTTCAGTTAGTTCTGGTCCACTAAACCATTTCTTTGGAAGAAAGGAAATTAAGCAATGCCAATCTTGTTCGAATTCGAAATCAGAGAGAGATTTGTTTAAAAAAACACCAAATTCATACCAATAACAATGGCTTGTATAAATTGGTGCCAGAGAGTCGTACAGCTTGGGAAAAATATTTCACGTTCCAGCGTTCTGGTGGCAACGTAATAAAACCGAAGGAAATCCCAAGAAACGCCTGATGGATTAACTCCGCATCGGCGGATATTTCTATCAAGAATGCTCAAGTGCTGCTAGAAATCTTAGGTGGTTATTCTTGTCTAAGTTGTTATGAAGCAAACGAATTACTCGTTCCGCCTGCGCTCAACGTTGCTGCATTAGGATCCCTTACACTACAAGCTTACAGCGACGTACAGTTCACATAGAGTACTAATGTGCTATTACATTTTGACACACCAAAACAGACGGAAATACCTCAGGTTCTGCTCCCGAGTATTCTTTAAAATTGATCCCGGAACATCCAAACTCTATGAGCACAAATGCTTGCGAATGCGTAGTAAACGGCTGTAATTAGTGTAGAAAGAATTCGAAACCAAATATCGGATACTAGGCCTATCAGAGACCTGTCTTTTAGATACAGACACTATTTCCGTTAATCTTTTTTTGACCTATACAGCCTTCAGATCGGTTAGAGTAGACGGTATACGCGGAGAAAGAGCTCTAATTCTCCTACAGCATGGTATTAATTACCAAGACTCAGGCATCAAAACGGCCACCTTTGGCATCCAGCGGGTCTTCACAATCGTCGCGGACGGTAAGCTCTCTTTTTTCGTTAGGCCACTTCTAAAATGCATTCTGCGCTTCTAAGGAGAAGGATCAGGAACTAAAAGAACTTCTCACCGGATTGTTCATAAGAGCCCCACGAGTCTATTTAATAGGTGATTTTACCCTATCAGGTATTGACTGGGACACTATGAGGACGTCTCTTAGAATTTCTTAGGTATATCTTGATTGGTTACACTCCAATGCACGTCATCAGCACGTCAGTGAGAAAATTGTTACTGAATTAGGCATTCACCATCAACACTGGACCTAGTTCTTTCTGAATGTCCCAAAGATGTCCAATACCTCTCCCACGACTCACATTTCGGGAACAGAGACCATGCCACCATAATATTCCAGGCGATTCTCTGCTTTCCTAAGGTACTGGAATAACATACGGCTTGCCGATTCACAATGTGACTTGTGCTCTGAATCAAATGACTTTGTAAAATAAGTGATCAGTTATTAGGCGCCGTAACTTAAGCCTTCAAGAATTTCATTGCCTTTTCCGACCAGTACGGCTAAAGAACAAGCCACCTTGATTGACTCCTGTGGTGCGACGCAAAATTATTAGGTGCAATAAAAACTGTCAGAGATACACAGTCATCCCAACTTATAGAAATCCGATGTGCTACAAGGCTTCGATTAACAACGCAGTAAAGCTACAACGGAGTCTTAAGCGAAGGTACGAGACTTACTAGGCGAAATCTGTTAAAAAGAAGTCTAAGAAGTATTTCCGTTAAGTTCCGTCTAAGGGAACACATAGGTACTCTAATATTAAACAGTAGCAAAGAACCCAGTTCTGAGCCTGAAAAGGCAGAAGCTCTGCAGGATTATTTTGATAAGGCAAGGGCACTTTACCAGATGTTTGGAAAAAAGCCATTGTGTTACTGATTCTAAAGGAAGGTTGCGCAAATATAGTTAAGAATTTTTGACCGGTAAGCTTCACTAGTGGTTTATGTAAAGACTTGGAGCGACTTATCGGCGATCGGTTGTGCAGACACCTCGTGCACAATTCATCATTAGGCACGGTTCAACATGGCTTTTTTAAAAAAAAATTATGTATATCGAATCTTCTACGCTTTTTAGATAGAGCTCCCAAGACATTGTATGAAGGCGGACGGGTAGAGGTTTTTTACCTATACTTCAATAATGACGTTGACCCAGCGAGTCACAAGTTCCAGGGGATGCAGCTCGCTGCTAAACGAGTATCTGGTAAGTTTTAAAACTGGATAACCTGTTTTCTTCGTAAAAGATCCTTACATGTCCATGTAGGTGATACTACCTCCGAATTCGCACACAGGGTTCAGTACTAGTACTACTACTAATACGCTTCCTGATCTTAACCGATGATTTGACATCTCAGTTGTTATGTCACTACAACATGTTTGTTGATTATGTCAAATTCACCGGATCTAGTTATCATAGTGATCTGTTGCGAGATATTAAAAAGTCATTGAATGCTGTCACAATTGGGATCTTTATCTGTACTACAGTAAATGTCATCTGTTGTCTGAAGCAGTCGACAAAATTAAAGTAACGTCAAAAAGCGGTAGGATCGAATTTAAATCTTTTCGGAGGGTTAAAGATTTACGTATAGTCGTAACAGCGGAGTTGGAATATGGAGCGCAATGTGCCTACGCTTCACTACGAGCTGAATTAGAACTCTTTAGGGTTAAATCTGTTTTGACATGCAGAACACCGGAAGTGTTTATTCTCAAAAATGAGGCAATTGTCAGGCCTCAATTAGAATACTGTGTGGAAGTTTTGAGCTTTTTCTTCCAAAAGACATGTAACATATAATCTATAAATAAATTATTGGGGGCCTAACGTTTGACAACCAAAATGGTTGAAATTATATCTGGGAAAACCTACAAGGAACGTATAATTTTTTCAGGCTTCTTTACACTTACGCGCCTTCGTCTACGTGTGACATAATGGAAACCTTCAAAAGCCTGGAAAGACTAGGTGACCAGGGTTATCAACTATAGGTCATTCAATGAAGCACGCGGAAAATCACAATCGTCTGAATCTTAGACAATACTTCTTCAGTGAAAGAGTTTTGAGATTCTGAAACAAGCTGCCGGAGGACTTAATCGCATGCATATAGGTATGCGCGTTCAAAGGGGGTTTGGGTGCCTCATGGTTTGCATTTTTCATAACTCTCTCCCATAAATATGCGTGTCGCCTGTCGATAGAATTAGCATGGAATGTTTTTTTCATTTTAGATTTATATGATTTTTACCACGATTAAAAACCTGCACAAAAATCCAACTATGTAATGTCTCATTTCAAAAGTCATGTTTCAGATGTGCGCACAAATTTCCCTGGCTAACCTCTCACCGGAAGAAAACGTTTCGGTTTTTTCCAGTCGCAGCTGGCCTTAAAAAAAACTGACGTATGTTCGCATGCAACGAAGATACCAAAGAACAATGAAACAACTTTGGAAATGGTAGGCGCACCTTTAGAGCTTTTTAACGGAAATAGTTCTGTACGCTTGATTGGCGTATCAGCCATTTTTAGTCCTATACAAACGGAACTGAACTGAACTGAACTCTCTATGCTTTCGTTGATAAAACTGTAGTGGATAGCGAGGAATGGTTTCTGAGCCTGGGTGTATTCCAGTTATATCCACATAAAATTTGGACTCCGATACAACCACAGAAGAACTAAAAGAGACAAAGTAGACAAAGAGTGTATTGTAATTAATGTGTGAGTTGATTATGTACAAACGGTATTGAAAAGGTGAGTTAACTGAGTTAACGAGCCAACAATCGGTGAAATGTAAGGGATTAATCAATATGGCGTTATGGGCAATCGAAACGAAACGTCTAATTTGACAAATTAAGATGATAGAAAATATAAGACTGTAGAAATTGCTATAGAATTTTCCCCCTAGAGCGTTGAACAAGAAGAGAGGCTCGAAAAAAACATTAGATTATATAATTATCAAACTTTTGGGGAAAACGTACCTTACAACCTGCACGTGTTTGTCTGTCTGGTGGATTTTACCTGATTGTGAAGTAATGTACCGGTTTATTACTGGGTCATTTTCCTGCGAACGTCCTAATTGCTTAAAGTCGATTCCGGCAGGTCGATATTACTTAACTGAATCCGAGAGATAGTATCCACAGCTGTGTTCGACGAGCCGAGAAAATATAGAATGTAGCTCGGGAATTGTGAGATATAAACCAGTTGACGTATTTCTCGAGGCGAATATTGATCCGATGGTACAGAAAGAGAAAACGTTAAGGGCATGTGATCGGTCTATACTGTTAAATCACGGCCTTCAAGCAAATGTCTCAAATGTCGTATCGCATAATAGATAGCCAGTAACTCACGACCTTAACGTACTGTATCGAGTTTGAGCTGGTTGAAGACGACGAGAAAAGAAAGCGAGTGGCTTGGTGATATTGTCTACTTCTTTTTGAAGGACTGCGCCGACTGCTTCTTGTTATGCGTCTGTAGCGAGTGACAACCGAGCATTGGGGTTCGTTGATTGATAAGCCAGTGAAGTAACTTTGTTTAGTGCAGATTTGAGTTGCTCGAATGATTTGATGGCTTCGTCATTAATTTTAAATTCACGTTTTTTCCCACGCAACAAGACAATCAGTGGTTTTGAAATCATAGCATATTGTTAAATAAAATGTCTATAATTGTTGACCAGACCGAAGAAACGTCTAACTTGATGGATGGAGCTGAAACATGGATAATCTTGGATAGCTGATAGTTTTTTGGGCAACGGTTTTATATCAGAACTATCAATTTGGTGTCCAAGAATTTCGACAGAACTCGCGCCAAACAGACATTTATTGGGGTTAACCACAATGCCGTAGTGAAATAGACGTTGAAATATTCACAGATCTATTCATAGATTTATTCGTAGAAGATATGCCGGTAAAAAGCCATGCGTTACAAGGCCTACAAAAAAGGTACATCGGGTCGGATGGTAAAAAAAAAATCAAAATATTGTTGGATTATTGTCAAACGTTGAACAAATACTTGTCCATTTGGATATCTAGTGATTTATTGAAAACGTCAACGGCTCTAAATTGTACGACGTGCGCAGGTAAGCTGTTCCACAATTGCACATTGCGAAAGGAAAATGCATATTTGCGGCAGTTCAGCCTGCAATAAGTTGGTAAAGTTTCGATTGGTGACCTCGCAAATGTGTGTTATGGGAAAGATGAAACAAACGACTACAGGGGTGATTTGTTTGATCAAGCACTGCTCGTGGTTTCCGTCTGTATTGTGCCGAATGCAAATCCAATATTTTAAGTCTCATTTCGTATGAAAAATTAGAAAGTCCCGAGACGATTTTTGTCGCTATGCGCTGTGGAGTTTCCAATAGCTGAATATCTTTTTTCAAACAAGGATTCCATGCCGGTATAGCATACTCAACATGAAGACGGATGTTGGTGGAAATCAATTTGCAGACAATATTGCGGTCGAACGAACCTAGGACTTTTCTAAAGAGACCAAAGTTGCTTTCAGCTTTGCAGGCAGCCAGTCGACATTGCATTGAGTTTCCTAAGTCTGATTGGATAATCACGCCTGAATCTTTTTTGGAGGAGGTGGGTTTAATAACAGTGTGTCCTAGATAATATTCTTTGCTCAACTTGCTGTTGAGAGACAATAGGCTGCATTTCAAAGCATTCAGTGGCATTTCGTTGAGTGGCGACCAAATGTAAATCATATCGAGATCCCATTGCAGGTTTCGCGTTTCCTCGTTGGAGTTTATTTTGCGCCAAAACTTTGCGTCATCAGCAAAAATAAGCACCGACGACTGCAATACAGTAGGCAAGTCGTTCATATATTAAAAACAAAACCGGTTCGAGGACTGATCATTGTGAGACACCACGGGCACCTTTAATCGACTCGGATGCTTCGTTTTTGACTCTCACATACATCTCACGAGATATCAATCATTCTTTAATTCATGCATGGATTTTACCCTGTACTCCGTAAGTGAGTAGTTTCTACGAAAGTATTTCGTGATTCACACGATCAAAAGCTTTTGAGAAATCGATATAAATCCCGCTCACGGAGTTGCCGGCATCCAGTAGCTCAGACCAAGATTCTTTTCTAATAGCAAGTATGTCGGGCAAGATCTTTTTCTGAACCCATGCTGTGCCTCGGAGAAAATAAATATCAATCTCAAAGTGTTTCTGAAAGGCAAACGCTATTGTGGACTCCGTTATTTTTGATAGCACTAGTAATATTATTATCGCCACCCATGTAGATGGGATTAATCAGGGCAGTTTTCCAAGTTTCTGGTACAACGCTCTGCTCGAACATCATCGTGAATATTTCCGATGTCAGTATTTCGAAATCGGAAGATAGATTTTGCAAAATGTTTGCGTGTATATTGTCTATACAGGGTGAGCCTGTTCTCTTCATCGTCAATAACTTTGTTTGAACAACGTTGAGGGGAAATCCACATCGTGAGGAATTGGTGGGCAGCAGCTGTGACAGTTTAAAGGCTGTCCATTAGTCGACACTCGTAACACAACTAATGCGAATTGTTGTCGGAAAACGTTAGCACAATCTCTAAATGACGTTACTATTCCATTACCAGTGGCCAGTGGCTGTTTTCCCGTTTTAACATTTCGGGGCTCGTGAGCGCGTTTATACAATGCTTTAGGATTTATAATGATTATTTCGACTAGACTGATTTTTCGAATGAGAGAGACACACTTATTTCGCAATAAGGTGTGGTAGCACCAAGTTATCCCAGACGGATCGTCTAATTATTTGCACCAGGTATTGTCAGGCTTACACATCCATTTCCGAGTACAGCTTCTGAGAGGCTTTTCCGGAAGCTGTTTGCTGGATTTTATTTTCGTATACAGCCCGAATACAAATTTCATGAGATGCAAATTTTCGGCATTGATACCACACATCGAGAATTTTATCTTTTATCTTATCTGTGCTGAGTGATATTTTGAAAGGAGGAGGCTTAAGCGTTTCTTTTTTCGGTAGAGATGCGCATAATATGAGTCGTTATTATGTCCTTTAAACCTAGGATCTCTTGTAAAAATCTCCATTCACTGCAATCGTGTTGCAGACGTTTGCTGGATTCGACTCCGTTCGAAATGGGTTCACCATGAACTATAACAGCTGTGCGATTTACAGCCTCTTCCGCTAGTCCTGGATTAGTACGACAAATTTACCGTTCTTCCCACGGAACGTCCGGAAATATTCGCACAGCCAATTTGTTTACCACTAAGAGGGATGAGGCAAGCAAAATATTTTCTACATCTTGAACGGATATGAGCACTACACGCAGTAACCAGGGTGTGTTCGCACGAGGTGAGTTCGGTGGCCTACACAATCGCGTCAGCGAGGCAGGTGAGGCAGTGATGTCTAAGCTTATGCAAAGGGTATTCCATTGTTTCTTGTCATCAGCTACGCGTTGCTTTAGTGATATCGGAGTGGATTCAATGAGATTACTACAAATAACAGTTAGGTCTTCAATGTTTTGTCATTCGGGAGGTTTTAGTGTTCAAACTCTTCGGTCTAAACTTATCCACATCCTTCGATAATTCAGCGCTTTCAGTCACTTGACTACAGGTCTGATTTGCAGACTCATCGGTCGTATCGAGCTGTTGGAAACGACTTTGGACGATTTCTGGAAAAATCAGCGTTTCCATAGTAGTTAGCGCTTCTCTGTAAGACTTGCGGTTAGGGACTGCGTTTAGAACTTGTTCCAGCCCTTTCTGACAGGCAAATGTTTGGATGGACTCTAACGTGTTTTCAAGCCGGTTAAGGTTTGCCTCTACAGCCAACATGCGCCTTCCCATAATTGAATCAGAGTTTTCGGCTCTTGATAAATCACTAGTTACTTTCAATATGCATGGATTACATATCTAGCAGATGCCTGGTAATTTTCAATTATTAATTAGAGTCACAGATTCGGGTGATAAATACTTTTCACAGTTCGCATGAATAGCAATTGAACACAAGTAACATTTAACTT